>CM047807.1:43122557-43302414 GCA_026214975.1 Gentiana macrophylla | reverse complement strand
TTTCCCTTTCCGAAGAGGCCATGGAAAACATAAAATGTGAAAACGTTTCCATTTGAAGATGACAGAAAATGTACCTGGCTCAACTTGTTCTGCATCAGCACCACAGAAGACGCCTCACTGGCAGCTCCAACTCCTCCACCAATGGCTACTCCTACATGTGATAATGCCAAAGCAGCAGCATCATTAATTCCATCCCCAACCATAGCTACGATTTTTATCCTTCTGAAGATTGCTTATAAACATTCTTTCTGATCAGGTTTCACCTCGTAGAAAACCTGCCATCCAACAATCATAATAAATAATGCAACTGATTAACATGCAGGAAAACCCTATATGTATCTCTTCTGTTTTGCTTCAAAGGGTAAATTAAGACCAGAGGAAAGCTCCAATCTGGTGTACCGACTGACAAACTGTTTTTTTCCCCTTTACAAATATATAAAATAAGGTAGAACCCCAAAAGTTCCAATGAAATGAGTGTACAAGAAACCTACAATGATACTGATACTTCTAAATGCTAACCAACTTCACTCAGGCATGGAACAGAAAGAGTAAAAGCCTTTTTTTCAGCACTGTGTCAAAACTTTCGCTTCATATAAGAACCAGAAAAACAGACCTTTCAAAGAAATCAACTTCCCAACCTTTCCATGGTAAGCCAGGGGGAACTCACTTGATTGTTTGGAATGCCAACAACAGATGCAACATACTAGCAGCAGTCTTCTTGTCTCAGATAGCAGATAAGTGGTAATTCCCTGATTGGATAAAGATTTGACAACATGTTTTGCATCATCCCTGATCTGATCCTCAACATAAATGATGCCGGCAAGGGAACCATCTATTCCCACATAAACAGTTGATTGATTCCTGAACTCTTTGATTTCGTGAAGTGGAAAATGATCGACTCCATGCCTACGAAATTACAAATAGCACAGTCATCACACTATCAAAGTCCTGCCCAGCGTTACAAGCAGAAAACAAAATGCTGATTGGCAGCTGGATTCAGATACCGGTTCAGGTGAGGAAACAATAAACTTGCGTTTGTTTTGGGGTTGGGTTTTGGGTTTTTTTATATCACTTCACCAATCATTTCTTACAATTTCTCTCACCAATCATTTCTTCAACCACAAATAAAAAAGGGGGGGTTCTATTGGCACACCCTTTTACTATTGGCACCAATTTTTGATTATTTTTACGATGAACAAAGCGCCGCTGGCATTGTTGTTGCCTATCGAAAACCGACACTAACGCTGCTATTTAAAAACGAAAGTCATGGCATTGTTGTTTCCTAAGTTGTGAACTTTATAACGTAAATGTCGGTGCCATCGACGCTCGCTTTTGAACAACAACGTTAGTGTCGCGTCATCCGACGCTGGTTTTCAATAACAACAATAAGTTGCCACCGACGCTTCGCTTCATTAAAAAACAACCGTGGTGCCGTGAGTAATTTTTCGCTCATTATACTACTTTATTTCAATTTCTCTCACCAATCATTTCTTTATCTACACAAATTTCAAAAAACATTTTCACTTTCTAATCCTTACTTCAATCGCTTTTATCATATCTTATTATCCACTTTAGTAAATAAAACCAACCCCAAAATCCAACCCAACCAACCCAAAACAAACGGAGGCTTAGTAGTATAAGCATGACGAAGCTTCCATTCTCGGCATAAAGTGAGAACGGATCCGTAAATATTTTGGAGGGGTTCAGATGCTGATCCAACATATTTTTTCTAGCAGGGTCCGCGGACCCCATTTTATTATACATGCCTCCGCCCCTGGTAATGATACTAGCCTTTTCCAAAACCCTCATATATAAATCAGCAAAACAAACAAACAAACAAACAGATCATCATGCTAATCCCACTCAAGTGCTTTCTTTCCATCCGGCATCCAGGACACATCAATACATCATGGCCACCCCAATCCTACAATTGAATCCTATGGAGATTCTGGTTCATTACAAGTCACTACAGAGGCCTAGAGTACTGACTTAGCAGCTACTACGCTACTACCTTCATCCCAATATATGTCTTCTAAGAAGTTTGCACCCAAATCAAGTATAGAAAGGTTAAGTGTTTTGATCTTGTTTGTATTATTCGCAAGAGAGGGCCGGGCTGTACTGATTCAGGCCAAACAAATTCTTAGGGTCCCATCCTCTCAATAAGGATCAGCTAGAGCAAATCAGTAAATTCCTTAACTCTAGAAAATTCAATCCCACTTGTACCCTTAACTCGCGTATATACTCTTTCATATCAATCAGAAGTATCCATAGATCATAGATTCAGGGGCAACAGATCATATGACTGGTGTTTCATGATCATTTGTAACCTACACACCATGTATAGGAAATCAAAATATCAAGCTAGCTAATGGTTCCCAATCTGTTATTTCTAGATGGGAACCATCATCATTACTCCTGATTTGACACTAAAGATATTCTTCATGTCCCTAAATTAGCATGTAATTTATTCTCAGTTTACTTTTCAGGACTTAGCATTGGGTAAGATGATTGCCATGTCTAAGTTGATTAGTGGTCTCCACATACTGAATGAGAAACCCAAGTCTACTGTTTTTTATTTTCAAGCCAGTTGAGTCCTAGATTGGCACAAGAGATTAGGACATCCACGCTTCAATTATATGAAAAATGTTTCCTACTTTGTTCATGAATAACAATATCAATTTTTCCAACGTGAAGTTTGTTAATGACCAAACAAAATAGGAAGACACTTATCTTTCTCAGTGTGTATAAACCCTCCAAACCTTTCATTATGATACAAGTGACGTTTTAAAGGCAATATTGAATTAAAACCATGACTGGAAAGAGACGATTTGTTACCCTCATAGATTACCATTTTAGGCATCTTGAGTATACCATCTAAAGGAGAAATCTAAGGTAGAATAAGTTTTGAAATTATTTTAAGAAATGGTCAACAGTCAATTTCAAACTGTGAGAACTGAGAAGTGACCATGGTCAGAATATTTTAATAAACTTCTTGGGGTTTCTTTCTAGAAAAAGGTATAATACATCAAAGTTCTAATGTAAAAATCCACAACAAAATGAAGTCGCTGAGCAGAAGAACAAACATTTACTAGCAGTGTTTAGAGGTTTAATACTTAACTCAAGATGTCATGCTTATTTGTAGGGTGAGGCTGTTTTAACAACTACATACCTCATAAACAGGTTACCCTCTAGGGTTTTGGGTTATCAAACCCCTTTAAGTTATTAAAGTTGTATCCTCAAACAAGATTTGTTGGTAACTTGCCTCAGAAGATTTTCGGTTGTATTTTGTTTTTGTTTACATGCATGATAAAGGGAACTTAAACCTAGAGCAAAAAAGTGTGACCATTGGCTCCTACTCCACTACCAGCAAAGGCTATAAATGCTTTGATGTGGAATCCAATAAAGTTTTTGTAATTATGGATCTGAACTTTTTTGAGCAAAACATATTTTTTTAAGCTAATCCAGGTCAGGAGAGTATAAATAATCACAATTACACTCAGCAAGACACGTTTAATTGGCTTAACTTGGAATCTTATGTCTTAGGTCAAATTGAACAGTCATTAATTATGAGGAACCTGAGGCTACTAGTTTGGTTCATGATGAGTACGGCCATAAAGATATTGGTCAGAGGAAGGTCATTTAGAACCTAACAAAGACACAAGGTTTGGGGTAAAATATATCAGGAAAGGGAGTAAAGAACGGACTGAGAGTACTTGGTACTCATCAGCCTAACTCTACAAAACTTCATCCAAGTTGAACTTGAAAAGTTGTTCATGAGGAAGCTAACCAGACCACTGATTCATCTTCCTCAGATCAGCCTCTAATCTCTGAAAATCCCGAGACATCTAAAAATGACCTCTTACTCGATGTTCCCATTGCTATTAGGAAAGCACACCTAAAGAAGGCACTAAACGACCTCTACCCAACGTTCAACTATCTCAGTTATAGTAACCCAATAAACAAATGGTTAATTTTCATTGAAACTTATCGTTCGCCCTTGAAATCGTTCTGCCCCAGTTTAAATATAGATTAGATGCTTTCTCTTCTTTTCTTTTGTTAGAAGAGAAGATTTGAGTTTCAGGGTTTTCCCTTATGGAAAATTCGCAGCTTGCAATTACAGCGATTTCCAGTGGAGAGGAAGATTAAAGTGGTCCTCTTACGTTTCTTTCCTATATTAATAAATTGTTTCATCGACACCCAACGTCGAAACTGCTTCCAAGTAAAACTGCCTTCTGATGTGATTTTATTTTATTTTATTCTGGTTGTGCTTAAACTGCAATTGGATCGAATAGAAAAAAATGGTCTATTTGGATTGATGGCAATATGGAGGTCCGAGGGAGGAGGGCAAGGCTGGGGTGGTGTAAGAAAAATAAGTCCGGGAGAAGACGAGAAAGGTGATGTGAAATGACAATTTTATCCTTAGTTTAATATTAAAATAACGTGAATGATGAATAAAGGGTGTGAATTGAGTGGAAAAATAATTTAGGGGGGTAAATTGAGTATTTAATAGTTTGAGGTGGTAAATTGATCTTACAATATAATGTTGTAAATTGAGCAAATAAAAGTTTCAGGTTGTAAATTTTGCATAACACATAGTTTAAAGTAGTAAATCACATCCCCTCCTCCCCCCACCACACCAAAAAAAAAAAAAAAAGGTACTTATTGGTGCTACACTACTACTACTACTAAAATGAAAAATACCACTATTGTTGGGTATGTTTACTCTACTACAACATGTCTACTCTTGTCCGCATGATTACAAAGTGACATGTGTGAAGGCATGCTAGATATAGATGTATAAACAGTACCCCTCTTTTTGACAGTCAGCGACCAAAGAAAAATATGAATTATAATTACCTCTTTATCCAGTCCAGTGTACCAACAGAAACCTTTTATCCTCAACAACGGCAACAGCACCAGATCCGGGTTCTTCTGTGTAGGTTCCCTCATCTACCTGCAATAAGAAACACAAAAACCATATATTTGCCAAAGCAAGGAGTAGTTGTAATGTTTTGATCTTCTATAAAAAATTCCTGAATTACACGCACACACAAAAAAAAAAAAGATGAATAAAGTAGGAGCAGTAGGGATGGAAGATGCTGTTAAGTACTACCTCCATCCCAAAATATATGTCTTTCTGATTATTGTCCCATAATATGAGTCTTCTTAGATTACAAATAGAGCAATTACTACATTTTTCTTTCATCCTACCCTTAATTTATATCTTTCTAATCATTTTTCAATACATTACAACTAAAGCGTTAATAATAGTCAATGGGTATTTTAGACTTTATTTGTCAAAATTTATGGCATCCACCCACTTTTTACTCCGTGTGAAACCCCAACAAAGACAAATATTATAGGGGCAGAGGTAGTACAAGATGCAATGCTGGTCGTGTTTGATATCAATGAGAGCTCAAAATGTGTTCAAGTGGAGGAACAAGTCAAATGCTGCACATATTTCTCCTTCAATTATAAGACCTTGCAAGATAAGAGATATAACCAGGACACAGAAGTGCAAAATGTCTAGTCTTACACATTTTTACAGCTTTCATGAAAAGATTACACAAAACTGCAGGAGAAAGAGAAAATACAGATTCACAGTAAGTATTCCTATCAATCAACTAAGAAGACCTCGAGACCAAAACTATCCAAGTCATGGATTCACCTTCTCTTTTTCCTATTGTAATAAAAAGTTCAGTAAACTTTATATAGAAGATAGAAAAATAACATAATAACCACTGAAAGCTTTTAAGGTCCAATGGTACACAGCTAACAGCGCAAGTTTTACTACAAGAAAAGTTTCTGATCTAAATTGCAACAGGTACTTATTAACCGAGTCCCTTGATCTCTAGGGACTGAGTTGATAAAGAGTTGCAGCTATATAGCAATTCTGTAACATAACAATACACGCAAGAGTAAGTCAATTATCATGAGACAGATTACCTTAACAATCGGACAGTTCACTTTCTGAGCTGCCGTTACAATTGCTTTACCAATGGGATGATTTGTGAACTTTTCAACTCCAGCAGCTAGCTTTAAGACATCAGCTTCTGACCATATTCTTTCAGGATCAAATCTGCATCACATGTATGAAAATTATCCACTAGATGTTGCAAAATTAAAGAATGAAATGACTTGGTGAAATCTTAGCATAAATAAATGTAATGTGGTTTTTAGTTTAAATTTAAATGCAACCAAACCAATGATTTTTTTAACAACACTACCCTACAAACAGGCACACACTACTGCAATAAGTAACAAACAAAAGGCACATTATGATTGTAAAATGTAATAGGACTTCTGAAACGAGTTAAGAGAGCTACTACACTGATCATTTGCATAATTCTGCGCCTGAACTTTGGTCACAACAGGTCTACCAAGCGTCAGGGTCCCTGTCTTGTCAAACACTACAGTATTTACCATAGAAAACTTCTCTAAGACACTTCCACCTCATAAAAGCAACCCTCTTCTAGCACCAAGTGAAGTTCCAACCTGGCATTTTGAGAAGTAGAAATTAGAAGAACAATCACAATCTATTTCCAAAATCTGTTAATAAGGATATAAACTCCTAAAAAAATTAAAAATACCAGCACAGCTGTAGGTGTGGCCAGACCAAGAGCACATGGACATGCGACCACCTGGGACCATCAAACGAAATGGGTCAAGGCACTAGGATTAAAAATAGAAAATAAAAATTAATAATAATTGTGGTATGGGAGTTCAAATTAGAGCAAAACAATACATGGGGTATATAAAAATATCCAGTTGACTTTCTTTTCTTATTAAACTTGCTTTTAAACTTCCGATCATCATTATAAACAGAAAAAAAAAGGGGGAGGGGGGGGGGGGAGGGGGGGTGATCTGAAACGAGAATTTCAGGGTACACTAATATCTCATTTTAAACGATCAGACATATGAAGCTGTCAGTCCTTAAGAAAAACATCATGCATTCTGCTAGGCCAAACCCTCTTGGGGAAGCGTGTGCGGTAATAAACAATGTGTTCCCCGCTGCTAAAGCATGAGCAAAGTTCACCAGTGGAAATCAATAATGTCAGTGCATTTTAAGGACTTGGCTCTAGCACTATTATTGCACCTTTCATTTCAAAACTAACCCCATATGAATTGAGTAAGTTATGTATCTATAGAATATTGGTTATTGCGTGTGTTTGATAGAGTGTTTCAGTGTGGTTTGCAGTTTGTAAGGCTGCAGCCGTTTTACTCGTGTATTCTTACGTAGGTTAAGTGCTTGATAAGGTAGGATTCTAGAAATCTTGTTCAGTAAGTTACGCTCAGTGAGTTGGAGTCTTTTCCTGGGGTTTCTTCCTCTATTTCAGAGGCTTGTATTCTTCACAGAGTAATAAGCAATAAGTCTTCTTTTACCCTAATTTTTACATGGTATAGAGCCGTGTTCCACTAAACAGGGTTTACACATGAACTTCAAGGCGTCGATGATAGGAGAAAAGAACACCGCCTCCACAGTACCCTACCATTTCTGGAGGATCACCAGGGATTCCTCAAACAATTACTGGAGCAGAGGATATCTCTGGTGGAGAAGGAAACCAATCTACAAATCCTTCCATTCTCCTTGTTTCACGGAAAGTGAAAGGAAAGATCCATCTTGAATGGTCTCAGACGATCAAGTTAGCAATCGATAGCAGAAGAAAATTGGGCTATCTGACAGGGGAAGCCAAAGCATCAGGGACTAAATATCCAAAGTATAGATCTTGGAAGTGGGAGAACTCCTTTGTGATGGCATGGCTTGTTAACTCTATGGAGGCATTCATTGTACGGTCACACATGTTTCTTCTCACTGCAAAAGATATCCGGGAAGCTCTAAAGGAGATGAATTCTGACGTGGAAAATGCATCAAAGATTGTAGAGAGTAAAAGCAATGAGGAAAGTATTCTTTTATTAGAATAAAAAGCTCATTAAAGTTATTACAACTACTCTCATCCTTATATACAACTAGGAGAGCTCCAACGGCTAGTTGGATTAAAGGTGGGATTGGGAACACTGTTTCAACGGTAAAAGAACAAAGGTTCCAAACACCAAAAGCTAGGAAAAGACAAAGTTAACAGCTTTTTTTGTACACCTAATTACACCTTAATTTATATAAGTTTTAAGGGTAAAAAAAGGTGACAAAAGATTACATAAAAAAATATAATAAAATATTATAATAATATAATAAAAGATAGAAGGATTTCTAGCACTCCCCCTCAAGCTGGTGAATGAATATCTATCATTCCCAGCTTGCAAAGGAGATAGTTGAAGGCCTTTTTAGGGAGTCCTTTGGTAAGGACATCAGCAATCTGATCCTGAGAGTTGACAAATGAGATTGTGATAAGATTTGAGTCTAGTTTCTCTTTGATGAAGTGTCTGTCCACTTCCACATGCTTTGTTCGATCATACTGAACAGGGTTGTGTGAGATATCAATGGCAGATTGGTTGTCACACTTTAGAAGCATAGGAGACACCTGTGCATCTTGAGGTCATCCAAATGATCTTGAGCCATGAGAGTTCACAAACACCAATGGCTGTGAGCCCTAAACTCACCAAAGATCGGATCTTGAGACAACACTTTGTTTCTTGCTCCTCCATGCTATAGGGTTGCCAAAGAGAAATACACAAAGTGTCCGTAAGAGACCTTCATCATCTAGCGCACTGCATAATCAAAATTTGTATATGCTTCAAGAGTCAAGTGTTCTCCCTTTTTGAAGAGAATTTCTTTGCCTGGGCAGCTTTTCAAATAGTAGACAATTCTTTCAGCAGCCTTTTGACGACATCTTCTTGGATCATGCATATATCTTCTAACAATATTCACAAAGAAAGGCAATATCAGTCCAGTATGAGAAAGATAGATAAGTCTACCTACCGAGTCTACGATATGCTTGCTCATCCACATGTTCATCCTCGGGGGCCGATTATGCCATGATTAAGCTCAATAGAGTGTCCATGGGTTTACACCTGCTTTTCCACAATCCTTTAAAGATCCGAATCATACTTCCGCTGATACGAAGATACCAAGTTTGGAATATAGGACTTCAATTCCTGAAAGTACTTTAACTTCCCCAATTCTTTTATGTCAAATTCTTTACATAAAAGGTTTTTCGTGTTCGATTGTTGTGAGTGTCATTCCCAAGAATGATGATATCATCAACATAAACAAGCAAAATAGACACTTGTCTATTCTCGGCTATGTTTGATGAACAAGGTATGATCACATTGGCTTTGTTTATAACTTATTTTAAGCATAGCATTGGTAAACCTACCAAACCAGCCCTTGGTGACCTGCTTGAGCCCATATGCCTTTTTTAACTTGCAAACTTTTCCTTCCTCAATTTTGAATCCAAGAGGAACATCCATATAGATAGTTTCTAAGTCTCCTTGAAGAAAGGCATTTTTACATCATATTGATGTAATTGCTATCAAAATTAGTCGCCAAGGATAGAAGGATTTTAATAAAGATTCATCTTTGCTCTTGGAGCAAAGGTCTCAAAGTAATCAACCCTATGAGTTTGGGTGTAACCCTTGGCAACTAATCTTGCCTTGTATCTTTCTAGGTACCATCGATTTGTATTTGATGGTGTATACCCATCTACACCAATTGGTTTTACCCCCTTTGGGGTGAACCAAGTCCCATGTTCTCGCTTTTTTCTAAGGCATTCATTTCCTCCTTCATAGCATTGATCCATTTTTCATCAGTTAGAGTGCAAGCTCTCACACTTCCGTTTGGCAATAGGTAGGTCAGGACTGTCTCTCAATATGGATGACTCAGTCTCCTCATTATTAGGATCAATAGTTTGTTCTTGATTTAGAGAGGAATCATGGGCATTGTCACCACTTGCCTTGTCACTTCCCTCAATGGGAACAATTTCTGGTAGTCTTACCCAGTTTTTTCTGGAATAGATAATGAGGGGTTTCTCATTAGCTTTTTCCAGATTTCCACTTTCTTTCTGTGGAGAATCAGTCATTTGTGAATTTTCCATAGATTTCTCTTGATCATTTGTTTTTCCAAGATTTTGGGAAGTCTCCCCTCATTTATGATATTCATATCCAAGAGATAAGAATCTCTTTACATTATAAGTGAGAAACATCTCCCCAGAGTTAGGGCGGGCTTTGGAAAAATAAGGAATCCCTTCATGTATGTAACATCCTTTGAGATAATTACTTTCTTGGTAGGTGGGTGATAACACTTATACCCTTTTCGAGTGTTAGAGTACCCAATGAAAACACATTTTAAGGCTCTGTGGTCAAGTTTTCCCTATTGTAGAAGATGGATGTGAGAAAAACTTCACATCCAAAGACCTTTCCAAGAGCCTCAACTGGGCTCTTCTTTCCAAGGACAACAAGAGGCAATCTGCTTATTAGATGAGCAGCAGTGGTATGAATTGCTTCTCCCAAGAACTCTTGGCACATTCATTTGAAAAAGTGTTGAGATATGTGATGTAATTGCTTATTTTATTAGTAAGGGTAAAAGGGTATTTTATGTTTTATGTAATAAGCATAATTCCTGTGGGTTGGCAAAGGCTCCTTACTTTAAGGAGTTTGATTAGGTTAAGTTTCCTTGATTATTATTCTATTTAAAGAGGATCTCTACCTCATTTTGTAATACATCAATCATCAATAAAACAGAGCCCTTCCCTCAAATTCTACATGGTATCGAGCATGGTCTCTTGATCCGCCATGAATTTTAAAGTCTGCGATGACCGGAGAACTCCGGTTCTACCACAGGTCGATGTCATCAACGTCCATGAACTAGTCCAAGCCATCGAATCAACTATGATCGGGTGACCAACCGTGCGGTGGAGACACAAACTCCAAAGTGGATCCACCATCTTAACCACTCAAAAACTCAATGGAAAAAGCTATTTGGAATGGTCTCAGACCATGCAACTGGCCATAGATGGCAGAAGTAAATTGGGATACCTCTCTGGGAAAGTCATCAAACCTCTGCGAGGATGATCCAAAATTTGCAACTTGGAGATCTAAAATTCCATGGTGAGGGCTGGCTCTCATCAACTCAATGGAACCCCAATTGCTCGACCCACATGTTTCTGAAAACTGCCAAAGAGATGTGGGATGCTGTCAAGGAAATGTACTCGGATCTTGAGAATACCTCTCAGATCTATGAGTTAAAAACCAGAATATGGTCTTGCAAGCAAGAAGACAAGGAAGTGACCCTATACTACAATGAGATGGTTGGGTTATGGCAGGAACTAGACCTTTCATATGATAATTCCTGGGAATGCTCTAAGGATGGGGTAAAGTTCCAAAAAAGAGAAGAAAATGAGAGAGTGTACACCTTCCTGGCTGGATTAAATCAAGAATTGGATGAAGTTAGGGGCAGAATTCTTGGAAGAAACCCCTTACCATCTCTCAGGGAAGTTTTCTCAGAAGTTAGAAGGGAAGAATCACGGAGGGTGATGCACAGGAGAACAATATCTGGGGCAGAGACATCTGCCTTGGCTGCAAACAGAGGGGAGGATGATAAAAGAGGAAGGAAGCAAAGGTGCAGTGTGACCACCGTAAAAACAGGGACACACTAGTGGAAACTTGTTGGGGAATTCATGGAAAGCCAACAAATTGGAAACCGAGGAACAATAGATTATGGGAAGTCGAGCGAGAGGCAAGCCAACCAAGTCTCATCCGATCAGGGCAACAATCTCTCCGAACAAATTTGCAATAAGCTCAGGAACAACTAGAGCGGATAAGCAAACTTCTCAAGGCTCAATCATCCCAACCTCGGGTGATGCATCATGTTCTCTCGTTGAAGGTAGCACACCTTTTCTCTCCTTTTAGAATCAATCAACTCAGGCACTTTGGTTTGTTGACTCGAGCCATGACCATATGTCTAGTTTTTCACATTTGTTCAATACCATGAATCATGTCTTTACGTAATCAAAAAGTTAAAATAGCAGATGGATCTTTCTCTCCATTCTTTGGGAAGGGTACCATCATCATATCATCTAATCTAGTCTAAAAGATGTCTGCATGTGCCAAAGTTATCTTGTAATCTCCTATCCGTCGAAAATTAATCCATGACACTAATTGTAAAATTTATTTTCTCTGTTAATGGTTGTACCTTTCGTGATTCTCACAGGGGAAGGAGATTGGCAATGCTAGGCTAGTGGGTGGACTCTATCTACTGATGAAGGAAAGTTTCCAAGAATAAAGATAGTCCTAGAATTTCTGTTTTCGAATCCTCTTTGGTTGATAAGAACATCTTATTGTGGAATTTAGGACTTGGCCATCCTAGTTTTAATTATTTAAGGAAATTGTTTCTGAGTTTAAGAATAAAGATTTCAGCTTATTTAAAATGCAAGTGTGTGAATTAGCTAAGCATTGTCGTTCCATTTTTCCATCTCAAATTTACAAGCCCACAAAACCGCTCACTATGATCCATAAGTGACATACTGGGAACTGCAAGGGTGAGTACATTGCTAGGGAAAAGATGGTTTATTACATTCATTGATGACCACACAAGAACCACTTGGGTTTACCTTTTAAAATACAAGGTGATGCTAAACAAGTTTTGAAGAATTTTATAACATACTTCACACAATTTCAAACTAAAATTGAAATTTTTAGAGTGATAATGGGACGAGAATACTTCAATTACATCTCTTCCTCCTTTTTTAAACAACATGACATGATACACCGAGCTCTCATGTCTAACACCCCCAAAGAAAATGGGGTGGTTGAAAAGAAAAATAGGCATATTCCGAGGTTGCTAGAGCATTAATGTTGGCCTCTAACCGCCCCAAATACATATGGGGTGAAGGTGTATTGACCATTGTGTACACTGACAATAGGTCACCTCTGTGGGTGCTAAACTTCAAAACTCCCTTACATGTTTTAAAAGGTACTTACCCTAATACCAGATCGATACAAGACTAACCCTAAGAATCTTTGGGTGCACAACCCTTCACACACATTCATAATCTTTGGAAAACTGGATCCCAAATCCGTAAAGTGTGTGTTCATTGGTTACTCCCAACAAAAGGGGTATAGGTGCTTGATCCTCACACACAAAAGGTCTACACCACTAGTAATGTCACCTTTCTTGAGAATAATATGTATTTTAGGTCTCATGTTCGTGGGGAGAATGTAGTTGAACATGAGCCGGATATTTTCGAACTTTGGATAGGAGATGGCAAGTCCGACATTCCACATGAAAGTTGTTGTTCGATCAACCACAAGAAAAAGGACTAAGGAGGCCATAGAATCATCTAATTTGACTGACAATCCTAAGGATCACATCACCCAGTAAGATGACCTAATGGATGACCTTTCTAAAACGAGATCTGAATTTCCTGGCAAGACCTATTCTAGAAAGGGACTCTCATCAAGTAGAAGGAAAACACTCACTCCAAAGATCGGGTCAAGATTCAACCCACTAGTGAGGCCCCGAAAGCATTTGAAAAACAAGTAAACTTCCCGAGTTTAGTGTCAATCCGCATCCTAATATCCCTAATACACCGTAAAAGTCGGTTCAAATATATCGAAAATTCCATTCCGAGAAAACCTAACCCTTGATATACCTATTGCTATCAGAAAGCCACCAAGAGAATGCACCAAGAGACCCTTGTACCCTATGAGCAAATATGTATCCTATTCCAGCCTGTCACCCCAATACCAAGTCTTTCTGTCTAACCTCTCCAGTACTCAAATTCCAAACAATATTGAAGAAGCTCTAGTGTCACCTGAGTGGAAAGCAGCAGTCCATGAAGAAATTGCAGCACTTGAGAAGAATGGTACTTGGGAGGTGGTAAAACTGCCTGAAGGGAAGACTCCAGTGGGTTGCAGGTGGGTGTTTACAATTAAATATAACTCAGATGGAACCATACAGAGATACAAGGCTAGGCTTGTGGCTAAGGGGTACACCCAAACCTCCAGGTGGGTTGCGGTGGGTGTTTACAATTAAATATAACTCGGATGGAACCATACAGAGATACAAGGCTAGGCTTGTGGCTGAGGTACACCCAAACCTATGGGTTGGACTATTCGAGAGACATTCTCACCAAAGTGGCAAAACTTAATACAAAGAGAGTTTTATTGTCTGTGGGTCATGAACTTGGATTGGCCCCCTGGAGCAATTGGATGTGAAAAATGCCTTCCTCCACGGGAATCGAAGGAAGAAGTATATATGGAGTTGCCTCCTGGTTTTTCGGGAGAAATGGTAACAAGGTCTCAGACTAAGGAAGGCTCTTTATGGACTCAAACAGAGCCCAAGAGTGCTGGTTTGACGGGTTCATGATGTTTACGAAAGGGAAGGTTTCAGTGTGCACAATCTGACCACACCTTGTTCATAAAGAAGTCTCTATCTGGAAAATTGACAGTTCTGGTGGTGTATGTGGATGACATCATCCTTACAGGTGATGACAAGGAAGGAATAACTCAGATCAAGAAAAGTATGGCCAGAGAATTTGAAAAAAAAGAGCTTGGAAGTCTGAGGTACTTCTTGGGCATGGAGTGTGCTAGATCAGAGAAAGGTTTGGTTGTATCACAAAGAAAATATATCCTAGATCTCTTGGAGAGACAGGCATGAGTAATCGCAAACCAAAGCCAAGTACCCGATGGAGGTCAATGAAACTATGGGAGAAGACAGATGACACACCAGGATTGACAAGGGAAAGTACGAGGCTAGTTGGAAGGTTGATGTACTTGGCTCACACAGGCCTGATACTTCCTTTGTCTTGTAAATGTGGTGAGTCGGTTTATGCATGCACCTTGTGAGCCTCACCTTGAAGTCGTTTTGAATCATGAAGTACCTCGAGGGGCAAATTTGGACAAGGGATCTGGTTTAGAAAACACACAAGCGTAGCTGTGGAGATTTATACTGAGATGCAGGTAGGGTGGTTCGGAGGCAAGAGATCAACCTCTGGGTATTGTAGCTTTGTTTGGGGAAACCTAGTGACTTGGAGAAGCAAAAAACAAGGAGTGGTGGCCAGAAGCACAGCTGAAGCAGAATACAGGGCCATGGCTCAAGGAGTATGTGAGGAGTTGTGGATTAAAAGGGTTCTGGAAGACATCCTGGTGGTGCTGCTGAGCTACATGAAGTTGTCTTTGTGACAACAAAGCGGTATAGATATAGCTAATAATCTGTTCAACACGACAGACCAAACACATTGAGATAAACAGGCATTTTATCGTGGAGAAGCTGGATGAAGGGCTGGATATGCATACCCTTTCTACCTTCATTACAACAGATGCCAGATGGCTGACCAAGCCGTTGGTGAAGATGGTGTTTGATAGATTTGTGAGCAAGCTAAGCATGTACAACATCCATACTCGAACGAGGGGAGTGTTGAGATATGTGATGTAATTGCTTATTTTATTAGTAAGGGTAAAAGGGGTATTTTATGTTTTTATGTAATAAGCATAATTCCACTGTGGTTGGCAAAGCGGCTCCTTACTTAAGGAGTTTGATTAGGTTAAGTTTCCTTGATTATTATTCTATTTAAAGAGGATCTACGCCTCATTTTGTAATACATCAATCATCAATAAAACAGAGCCCTTTCCCTCAAATTCTCTACAAAAAGCAAGGCCCTGGCAATATCCGAGAAGTGCCTATTTTTTCTTTCAAATACCCCATTTTGTTGGGGTGTATGAATCTGAGGAAGATTCATGGAGGATCCTCTCTTTCAAGAAAGGGATTAAGGATTCTGTTGAAATAATCCCTTGCATTATCGATCTCAATTTCTTGATCTTAGCATTAAATTGTGTCAGAATCATATTGTAGAAGGTGGGAAACACATGAGTCAGATCAGACTTATGTTTTAACAGATATATCCAAGTGGTTCTAGTGCAATCATCAATGAATGTTACAAACCAGTGAGCACCACTGATATTAGGTAGGATAGAGGGGCCCCATATGTCACTATGGATAAGATCAAAAGGATTAGAAGCAATAGTATAGGAGATAGAATAAGAAACTCTTTTATGTTTGGCAAAGATGCAGTCATTACATTTGAAATTCTCAACATTTAGATCCTTACATAATTTTGGAAATAAATGCTTTAAAATTTGAAAGGATGGATGACCTAATCTTTTATGATACAACATGATCTTATCATTGTCTACTTTAGAAAACAGAGAGGTTGTTTGAAAAGCTTCCTTATCATTCTTTTGACCTTCTACAAAATAGAGTCTCTCTTTAAGTCTAGCAAGTCCAATCCTCCTCATTGTTGCCAATTCCTGAATCACACAGAAGTTAGCAGAAAATAAAGCATGACAGTTTGAGTCTTTAGTCAAATAGAAACCAGATTTGCAGACAAATCTGGGACATGCATGACATCTTTTAATGTCAAGAAATCATTCATTTTGACATTCCCTGTACCAATAACTTTGATAGTGGTACAAGTTGCAACAGTTATAGTTTTATTGGTACAGCAGGGAATATGAGAAGAGAACAAATGTAGGGAAGGGAACATATGAGCAGTGGCCCCAGAATCAACAACCCACCCCTTAGTAACTTTCTGATTTAGAGAGTTGAAGGAGGTCATACCTGAGAAAACCATAGATGAAGAAGGGTTTTCCAAGGTATTAAGAAACCTCCTCAACTTTTCAATTTCAGATTGACCAAGGTTTGGATTCTGATTAGGGGTCTGATTTGTCCCTTGTACATTGTTATCCTCTCTGTTGGTGATAGCTACATGTGCCTGGGCATTGTTCTTGCCAAGCCTCCCATGTAATTTCCAACAAAAGTCTTTGGTGTGCCTACTCTTTTTGCAGTGAGTGCAAAAGAGATTATCTTTGTCACTAGATTTCATATTTTGCCTCTGAGTAGGAATTTTCTTGTCTGGGACCTCTTTAGACTCGTAGGTCTTAGGAGGCCTAAACTTATTTTGACCAGCAAACAGAGCTGATCCTTCGGTGGATACAGAAGCAGTGTTTAACATGACACTTCTCCTCCCTTCCTCTGTTCTAACAATAGAAATTGTTTCACTCAGAGTAGGAAGATCATTTTTGCCAAGAATCTGAACCCTTATCCCTGTTTGGTTTCGGGTTGGATTGGGTTGAATTGAGTCATGAGAGAGAAAATAAAATAAAATAATGTAAAGTAATGATTATAAAGTTGAAATGTTGTATTGAAATTTGTGTTGATGAAGAAATGATTGGTGAGAGAAATTTTAATGAAATATTATATTGATAAAGTAATTGTTGAATAGTGTAGGTAGTGAATAAAATGAATTGATTAATATTATTTTATTTGTTGATGGTGAAATGATTGGTGAGAGAAATATTAATAAAATAATAATAAATAAGATAGTGGGTGAATAAAATATTGAGTTGGATCCAAATGGATCCAACCCGACTGAAACCAAACAGGGGGCCGGATCATAATCTTGATTGAGACCAAATAAAAAAACGAAAAATCCTCTCCTTTTCTATCATCCTTTTGAGGGTAGCGAGATCATCACTATCCTTTATTTGGATGCATTGATTATGATCAAGTTCTCGCCACATACCTTGCAAGATGACAGAGTATTCAATGATAGACTTGTTCCTTGCTTGATGTTCCGAATCCTTGTCCTTATTTCATAAATCAAGTCGCATCATTAACCTTGGAGTAGGTTTTGTGTACATGATCCCATTTCTTTAGCGAAGACATGAACATGCAAGTGTAATCGATCTCAAGAACCATTGAGCTCCAAAGCCATGACATAACCAAGGAATCCTTCTCATCCCAAATAGCATGTTTGGGATCATTTTGAAGAGGACCGGTTCCCGAGAAGATGGCTCGGTTTCCTACTACCTTTCAAGAAGGTTCGACAAACCGGACCATTTGAGATAATTCTTTCCATTCGGTTTATAAGAATTTGAATGTTTTGAAGTTCCCTGAACTATGGAGTTTTCAAGAGCCGAGGTTCAAGGGCAAAGCTTGTGTGAGAAGATTCAATGGCCATTTTAAAGAGAAATGCAATGATTAAGAAGAAAGATTTTTGGAAAAAAGAGGCGAATTTAGAACCTAAGGCTCACGATACCATGTAGAGAGTAAAAGAAACGAGGAAAGTATTCTTTTATTAGAATAGAAAGCTCATTAAAGTTATTACAACTACTCTCATCCTTAAATACAACTAGAGAGCTCCAACGACTAGTTGGATTAAAGTGGGACTGGAAACACTTGTCCAACGGTAAAAATAACGATGCTCCACCACACCAAAAGCTAGGAAAAGACAAAGTTAACAGCCCTTTTGTACACCTAATTACACCTTAATTTATATAAGTTTTAAGGGTAAAAAGGTGACAAAAGATTACATAAAAAATATAATAAAATATTATAATAATATAATAAAAGATGGAAGGAATTCTAACAAGATATATGAGTTGAAGACCAGGTTTTGAAACATGTAGCAGGGTGCCAAGGATGTCACCTCATACTATAATGAAATGGTTACTGTTGAGAGTGACGAAGTCTTTAGTGTGTGAAGTCTTTTTTTTTCTTCGTTAAGTACAGTTTTAGTGATGTGCCTGTATTAGGACGCTAAGTCTATACGGCGACCTAAGTAGTTTATTTCTTGTAGGTTAAGTTGCTTAATTGTTAAGATTAGGGCTCTCTTGTATATAAAACCATAACTTGGGTTTCAGTAATTGATATGCATAAGACTTGTTACATTTTCTCACCCTAAATTTCTACATGGTAACCGAGAATCTTAACAAGAATTACAAGGCGGGCATGACCGGAGAGAGGAACTCAGCCATTTCCTCCTCCGGAACCAGTCTTCCGGCCACGGATCCAGGGAGTTGCAACTTATGTTTTTAAGATTAGGTTGAGTGCTTGATAAGGCAGGTTTCTAGAACTCTTATTCAGTAAGTTGCACTCAGTTTCCTTTGTAGAGTTGTCTTTTTCCTAGGGTATCTTCCTCCATTTAAGTGACTTGTAATATTCATTCAAAGTAATAAGAAAGAACTTTTACCCTAAAATCTACAATTACATGTTTAGTTTGAGATTTGTTGGGTGGTTGATGTGCAAATTTAGTCTTTGAACAAACACGAATAACTAAATATAACACAACGAATAGAAGTGAAACATCTGCATTATGCAAAAAAAAAAAAGGTGAACATTGACTCTAGTGACCAAATCTAATGCTAAGTGAAGCTCTTAACATGCATGATAAATGTGCTAACTAGCCTTTAAACTTACAGATTGATATTGCAGTATAATTTCTTCACTCAAGACTATTACATCCTATTTTTTAACTTTTAATAAGATGATTACGTTAAACATGCTGTCCAATGCAGGAAGAGGATAGAGAAACACCAACATTAAATTGCAACCATGGTGAGTTGCTTGTAGGCCTCATCATACCAAAACACTGCAAGAGAGTTGTAACGCCAAAGAAACTGGACTTGTTTGGTGAAAAGCGGCTGGCAGAACATGGACACCAAATAAGCTCCAAAAGACAAAAGTTGCACCAGAAAGAGCCATCACTCCATAAGTGAAGTGCCCAGCAATCTACAGAAGAAAATTCACGGGGTCAAAGCAAAGCATAGCTCCCATGAAAGGGAAAAAGGGTGTCTAACAACTAGATCGTGAGAACAACAGACAATAATAATTTCCATTCACTTGGCTTAATTAACAATCAGGTTTGTACAAAGTACTCAAAACATGCAGGTGGAAATCAGATCTCTATCAATAGCTGAATAAATGCTAATCAATTAAGAATCATAAGAGGATTTAGACAAAACAGAAAGGAAGAATCAGAACCAAAAGATAAAGTTATGCGAGATTTAAATTACAAACAAAAAATAAAAAATAAAAGAATCCTAGATACTTTCAACACGGAATAGTATGGAATTCTGTACCTTACATTACAACACAAAAAATGAAAGATATTGAAGAAGACAGACCTTGTCAGCCAACCTCTGTACAGGAGCTTCTCTAGCTTGCGCTTCTTCCACCAAGCGGACGATGTCCCCCATAGCAGTCTCACCACCTGGTCTGCTCACTTTTACAGAAAGTGTTCCATTTAAATTAATGCAACCAGCAACAACTTCTGTCTGAGACAAAACGATGGCGATTTTGTCAGAATATATGGTTGTTTTTGGAATATGTGTGGCAACTAAAATTGTCTATGAAAAACGATTAGATAGGAAAATTAGAATGTTTTACTTTAATGGTGATTGGTGAAGAAATGCCCTTGGAATATGTGAAGAATTGTGGGTGAAGAGGCCCTTGAAGACCTGAAGATATTTGTTACTCTACCTATGAACTATTTTGTGACAACAACGCTGCTATTGACATAGCAAATGACCCAGTACATCATGATCAAACCAAACATAAAGAGAATGATAGGCATTTCATCAAGGAGAAGTTGAAATGCGGACAAAGTTGTATCCTTGCCGTCAACCCGACAAGTTGTTGATGGGCTGACCACAGCCCTTGGAGCATCCAAAGATTCACAAACAAGTTGGGCATGACTATAGACCCTCCATCCCGAAATATAAGTCCTTTTAGATCTTTTGGTTTTGTCCCGTAAAAAAAGCCCTTAAAGAATGCCAATGGAGCATCATTACAATTTTCTTCCTCTTACCCCTAATTTATTATCAATTCAACACTTTTCATTACTTTACTCTTATTCCATTAATGACGGTTAAAGGGGTATTATAGACTTTTCTCCTTGAAATTTATGACATTCTTCCACTTTCTGAAAACTCTAAAAGGTCTTGCGATTTGGGACAGAGCAAGTATTTATACGCTAACTTGAGGGGGAGTGTTGAAGTTCTTGTTCGAAATCGGGTCCAGTTGGGCATGAAATATTTTGACATTATTCAAATAGAGTTGGTTGAAATGTTGTGTGGTTTGTATTGAGTTTCATGTCGAATAAAGTGGATATGATGTTAGTCAGAAGAAAAGTAAGAGAGAGAATGTTACTCTATTGAAGATAAATAAGATGTTTTATTTGATTCAAGTTGAATCACAAATGATTCATAACCAAACACGTTTTTGTGATTTATTGTTGTGTTAGCACTTGTTAGAATCAGGTAATTGGGCCTTAATTAGCTATAATTTTTACTTCGTTCCATGCAGCGTGGTTAGAACCCATCTTTGGAAAGTTCATGTGATTCAGGATTTAGTAGGGTTTGATGCATTTATAAGAGGGTTTGTGCCGTCAAGGCTGAATATCAGAAGAAAAGTTTATTTCTTCAACTCTTCCTTTTTCTACAGCGACTAACATTTTTTTTAAATAAATGGAGCATGATGTTTGATTTCAGGACTACTCTGATACCATTAACCTTAAGTTGTTAGGAAGAATGGAAATTTTATAAATTCATATATCATAATAATTAAAACATAGAAGCATGGAAATTAAAAATATACTAACATTACCCCAGGTAATTTAGTGACGGTAGAGGCTCCCAGTAAAACTTGACTCATCAACGTCACTTCTACCAGAACTGACCATTCCATCAGCAGGAATACGATCCTGAAAAACAAGCAAAGTGTTCCTAAAAAATGACAACTTATCTTACATAATTTCACCAACATAATAGCTGCAGAGCTACTCAAGTACAAAAGTAATAAACAAAAGAAGAACACTAATAGGAGTTGCATCTCCGTTTTTAGCCTCTTTTTGTTTGTAATGCCAATGTGTTGAGGCCCATGCTCTTTCCCTAGCACCCAGTTTTTCCCACATTGAGTTTTTCTGGACTAGGGTTTTAAGGAGGTGGGGTACACATTGAAGATCATAGGGTGTGTTTTTCTGGAGTTGGCCGGAGTGGCCATAAAACCTTGTAATCTTTTTCTGATATTAATAATTTCTTACAAGGTTTAAAAAAAGAAAATAAAGAAAAAACAGCAAAAGGAGCTCCATAGAGAAAGTAGAACAATAATAGGCATGCTCCGTTAGATTTGACATAAATTACCAGCACCTGCTCATATTTGCAACTTTTACCACTAAATGATATGACAAAGGTCCAACGATGATCACGCAACAAACATACTAAAAAGAAATTCCAGCAGGAAAAGATTTTAGCGCAATGAGGGTGTCCTTTTTATTTGGGGGGGGGGGGAAGCAGAGCAGGTATGCATATCGCATGATTATCTTACTCAAGAACAGTTCAATGTAATGCAAAAAAAAAAAAAAAAAATCAGTTTCAAGGCTATCAAAGAGATAAAAGGGTAAAGCATAAGATATCTAAGAGTGTTGCAGATCAGCGAGATAGTAAAGATACATGCATCAGCCAGAATCTACACTGGACTGCATGAGGTAAGTGAACAGAACGGTTAAATTCACAAATTATAAGCTGCTATTTTGTCCAAAGGATTATAGTAGAGCTTCTTTAGCTGACCCCTTAAAAGTGAAGATACTCTATAGTCAATACTTCGCGTGACTGTTTTGAATAACATGATTCAGTTCAGTTTACCAGGAAAACAAAAAACAAAAAACAAAAAAAAAAACATTAAGGCAATAACAAGTGTATATGCTATGTTAGTGCTTTGCCCTTACTCCAGGTAGCACAAGGATCTGATCTCCTATGGAAAGACTGTTAGAAGAAACTTCAACGGTTGAACTCAAGTCTGTGATGTCGTCTTTGAGAATCAGCCTAGCTTTAGAAGGCAATATACTTAAAAGACTAGTCATGTCACTGGCTGCTTTGAGTTTAGCTCTTTGTTCAAGGCTCCTCCCAAGCAAGACAAAGGCAATCAACATAACTGGTTCCTCGAAAAATGTTTTCCAACCCTGCAGAAAATGTAGCATGTATATAATGGTAACATAGAAGTATGTTACTTGTGTATAAACCTAATTGTATGAAGAAAGCTGGCAAAGTGGATAGGTTCAGACACATATAGGGTGAATCGGAACAGTTCAATGTTGAAAGAAAGCCCACTGCTTCCAGAAGAAAATTATTTAACATGTCATGTCTAGCAATAATATGGTTCTCATATACACGCAACTTTAGTATGAAATGAAGGATTGGCAAAACAAACAAGATGATTACGCGGTTATGCATGAAGATTTAGCATATGAATAACAAAAACAGCTGTATCAGTTTCCTTGAATGTCCATCAGGCATCAATAAAGTTTACTACGATATGAAAAAACGAAATCAAAACCCAACGTATAAACTGCTAAATTGCAAAGCAAATACGGCATTTGAAGCAACAACACATATATACACGAACTCCGCTAGAAAGCATCGACATCCACTCTAATAATATAAATGAGTCTTTTGCTAATACATTTGCTATTATTAATCAATGTTTAGCTTTTAAGGAAAATTAGGCATCACTAGCACAGCACCAATCGTAGGAGATAGTCTTCTTTTATCATCATACTTGTTCTATGCTTCCTCTGAAAAGTAACTTCACACTAGAAAATCTACCAACTTGTACAAAAGACAGGCCTTAGTCATCAATTCTATCTACTTTCAAGAAAATGGCTTTTCATATGACGCCTCTATCCCAAATGACTACCAGCTGGAAACCAAAAGATCGGCATAGCCAGTCAGCGAAAAAATTGTACTACCTCCGTCCCAAAATAAGAGTTACTTTGGAGGTTTTGACACAGATTTAAAGAGTGGATGAATATAATAAATTATAGTAGTTTATAAAGTCTAAAATATCCTTTGATTATCATTAATCAATTGTTATAATATTTGAAAATTTGTTGGATTGATAATAAATTAGGGCTTTGGTGAGAAAAAACCTAATGAGTGCTATCTTGGAATTTTTTTTTTTTTTTTTAAAACATCTTGGAATTGTAAAGTGGCTCTTATCTTGGGACAACTTTTATAGGCTAAAGTGACTCTTATTTCTTATTTTGGGACGGAGGCAGTATTACTTTTTTTAATGAGGAAAAAATCCTTGTATTACTAAAAGAGGCAGAATGATTTGAAAACTTCAGCAAACTGATCAGCTACTACTCCACGATTCAGCATAAATGCGCGCTCTCCAATGGTAGATGAGGAAGCATAAGCCTAGGAGATCCCCAATTGTGAACCAAAGAGCTTTAGTTACAACACAAAAGGATCATTAGAAAATAGGAATCAAATGCATCCAACCACAGCCAACTGGGTCAAGCTTCTCATAGTTTATCATTTAGCTGAGGGATCTCCTTTAAATTAAAGGTAGTAACTGGGAAATGGGCGTGCATGCACCGACTAATTTACGAATCAAAAGTAAGCTTCAGATTAAGCAAGTCAAAATGTAGTGGAACTTCATAACAAATTTGAGAAGTTGCCAGAAAAACCCAGCATCCCACTGGACCGAGAGAGCGATTCATCTCTTAATCTTAGCATCCCCAGAAACTCCTAATCAGCCTTTTGACATAACAAGTTTGATGCTGCGCAAGGCCGTAAAATGTTTTTATAGAAAAGTGAGTACAAACAAATACATTTAGGCAACATAGGAAATTATTCTGGATGCCATGTTAAGCAGATATTTAAATTTGCATGGTTAACTAATACATAACAATATTCATTGAAATTTGTTGCGATTAAAGTAAACAGTTACCAGTTTTGGAAGAAGCGCAGCCAATGAGCTCACAGAAAATGATGATAAAGCCCCAAGGCCGACCAATGTATTCATATTTGGAGAACCTTTCATTAAGCTTTTAAGACCATCAACAATAAGTTGTCGACCAGGACCCAATAGTGTAAACAGGGACAATGACATCTGAAATCCTGTGGAATGGATTGCATGGATCCAAGCAAACTTAGTTCCAAACAGGTGAGAAACATGGCCAACAAAGCAAACTGCGCATAATGCCCAAGAAACAACAAGCCTGCGACCTGTTACAGGAAGTTGCCAAACAACATTGTCAAACTGAAACAATTGGCATCAGAATTTTCAGAGTATAAACTGATAACTGTCTGGAGAACTATTCAAACATAAGAGGTCAGCCATTTGTACCACTTTCCTTCAACTGATTCTGTTTTTCCTTCATCTTCTTTTCAAATGTTTCAAAGAAATTCTCCTCTGGGGATCTGCAAAATAAGCAGAAGCTATGTGACACCTAAACCCGTTAATGGCAAACACATTATCTTCAAAACTATAAACTCAAGGATCAAAAGCTTTAATTTTCTCTCACTTGTTTCAATATGCTTACTAAGAAAATAGAATAAACCAAAGTTTGCAGCTAACTGGGAAAACTTCGCCTGGGCAGGTGATTATGAAGCTAAAGCTTCATCTATCACAAGTCATCAAACAAACGGCTCTAGTCACATGGAGATTTAGTATTGCAAATTCAAATTCATTCCCTCCCATCAACTGCCCAAAGCACTAATCTCCTTCCACGTACATTAAAAAACAACAGAATGGTCGCCTTTTCCATTTAATACCTTGAACAAATGAAAATATTAGGGCATTCATAGCAGGATCTCCATCTTTCATCCCTAACTAAAAACTAATATGTATCCCTATTTTGAAGTTACTCTATACAACATACTCTTTAACAACATCCTGTCTTTATTCATACAACATTTAAATACATAATAATGCATATCCCTGCTTTACATCCTCACCCATACACTAAATATTCATCCTGGTCCCTACACATTTAAACAGTTAAATATTTTTGTGAATGTAAATAGTCCATACCCAAATATAGGAATGGACTATCCATCATTCCTAAAAGATTTAGGGACGAGGATGCGGCTGGAGTTGATTGTTCAGGCTATCCTTATATTTTATCTTGATTTTAAGGATAGGGAACCATTTAGGGACTTTGCTATGACTGTTCTTACATATCCCATCCACGATCATATAGAGCACAATAAAGCACGCCATTCTTCCTAAATGGCTAAATCCCCACAAAGCCAGCACAATCGATTACACTATGGGTCTAACAGCCAATCACCAGAATAGAACATAGCTGACGTACGAACACAAATTGATTGTGAACAGCTACTGAAAAACTGAACGACTACGGGTTGTATGAGTTGTATCAAGATGATAAAACATTGTTAATATGAGTAGAAGATTTCAATTCCCATGTGCTACAAAAATGATTGGCAATTTCCCCCCTAAGAGATGGAGATTAGTTTTACGCAGATAAGATGCATGAACGTCTATGCAAACAAGCACATTAGTTTTACACTAAGATGAGATGCATGAACGTCGATACAAACAAGCACTGCTGGTGAAATGAGCCCACTATTCTGAAAACATATGACGTTGCAGTTTGCTTTCTATCAGAAACGACTATCTACCAATGTAAATTAACAACGGAATTGATCACAGCAGTAGTGCTAGTTGGTGTTAAGCTATAGTCATGTGCACAAATTGCTACCACTAGTATTTCTTAAAACATACGTTAACTAAAATTGCAGTTTGAACCCAACATTGCCTTCTCAAATGAAGAAAAGTGAAAAAGGAAAAACGACCACCATCATAGCAGCTTTATACCACAGCTTTCTATGTCAGAAGTGCCTATTTGTCCATGTACATTTACACCGTGCATGCACACAGATCATTCAATTAAACATGTCTATGTAGCACATAAAAGAGTTGTATCCCTACAAGTTTGTTTGACCATGTGGCAGCTTATCTGACCACCGGCAGAATAGGCAAAAGGTGTTTCTAAAACTTAGAAAATAAAAACAAAAAAAAAGCAAAAAAAACACTCACACAATCCAAAACAACCTCTAATTTTGTCATTGTTTAGAAAAAAAATCACCAGTTTAACTAAAGAAAAAAAATCACATACGAACAAACCCCGAGTATTGAGGGGACATGGGGGTGGCTAGGGGGAGGTGAACGGGTAAATTCATCTAAAACATGGTTGAGGATCGGTACGACAGTTGTATAACAAAAATAAACAAAAAAAATAAAAAGGCATACACATGATAGAATACGTATGTTAGGCGAAACAGAAAAGAGGTAGATGTACTTAACCCAAGATAATATTCAGAAATATAAAATTCTCAATGATTAACGAACTTTAATATTAAAATGAAAAAAAAAAAATTGTTCAACAGAAGACAGGAAAGAAGCCTTTAATTTAATACAGAATGTGCTTTACAGAAGGATGGATCCTAGTAACTATGCTAGCTATCCTTGAAAAAAGAGGAAATAAAATCATAGTTCTTTTTGAGACATTACATCGGTAACAAAGTAGGAGAAAATTCTTAGATGACCCACATCATCGATGTGATCGTCAAAGAAAGTGGATTCTTCACTAAATTATTGCTAGTAAACAAGTTGCCTTGACAAACAAAACATTCCCCACAGCACATGCTTCCTGGTGATAGGAATGCCTCTGTTCAACATCTCACCAAATAGCAGCCACTGAGACTTGCCTAAAGATCCAAAAAAACAATTGGTTATATATATTTTACTTCCTAGGCATTTGTTTCAAAGAAGTAATCTTCTGGGTGTGCCTAAATGCCCTAGCCAGTATAAGCAGGGAGCATTAATGAAGACATACCATGAGGCAAACTAGTTCCTTCTTAGAAGACAATCTTTTGTACTACGATGGAATGTCTTCGTCTATAGCCCCCTGACCTGCCAAGAACCCACCAAGTTCTGCGTTATTCATACACCAGCCAAAACTTCTCATAACGTTAATTTGTGCATTCTATGTGGAGATATGTATAATGTGTCTTATTATTTAAAACTGTGGTTCCTTATAACTCCCTAAATTTTTTCATTATCTTTTTCTTTCTGCAAACCAAATCAACA
Organism: Gentiana macrophylla; assembly: GCA_026214975.1. Lineage (NCBI taxonomy): Eukaryota > Viridiplantae > Streptophyta > Magnoliopsida > Gentianales > Gentianaceae > Gentiana > Gentiana macrophylla. The sequence continues at coordinate 43,274,783 of CM047807.1, read as the reverse complement.
AACCAATCAAGTGCAACAAACAACTTGCTCGGGAAAACATATTTCTTGCATTGAATTCCATGAGCAACTTTGTTCTCTTCTAAGCATTACTATCATCTTCAAGATCTAATGACCAGTCTAGCTTAGTGGAAAACAGATATTATAAATGGATGTTGCTGCTAAATTACAGACTTTCTAAAAGCTAAGCGCAGTTAAGGAGAGCGTGATTAATACATATTTGTCTAACACGGCCCCTTATGGGCTGGTCAACCACGCATAATAACAATAGTTATTATACTAGTTTTTTTTTTGCTTTTGTGGTTCTATATATATATATACATGTCGAAATGTTAGTAACACTGCATTTATTATAATAAATAGTCCACATGGGGCAAAATGGGGCAAGAGTGGAGTTTGATCCCTGACCACGTGCACTAATACCATATTAAATTACCAACTCTCTAATAGCTTAAACTCTTTATGAGGAGTGTAATTTTATACATATATGTCATTGATATCCTCCCCCAATTTATTGACAATTCCTATTAAGGACGTGAGAAAGTATCCCGTTATTTTTTCATAACAGTGTGATTAATTTCAGCCTTCCACTAACAACTTTCTGCATGTTATTTACTCATCGCCACAAAAAGTTCAGCTTTATCGAAGCATATCATCATGTTAGATCTCGGAAGCTCCTTGATTGCATGGTTCGAAATTTATAAAGCACCAAACCAAGCCAAACAATATTTTTCAGCAGTATTATTGTCTAAGTAACCTATAGGCTATTATCTTGCAGAAATCAGTGGGGAAAGAAGTACTTAAGACTATAGTGGGTGGACAAGGCATTTCAAACAGACAGTTAATTAAACGATATAAATATGAATCTTCAGGGAACAAGCACTCAGAGGTTGACAGAAAAACGAAACATACAAATTTGTCAGCACTTATAAGGAATCACAAACGAGGTCAGGTCAGTAATTTTATAAATCAGAGAATGATGATTATAACCGTTCTGTCAAATGTCGATCAACAAACTGACAGACGCAAGAAATCACATTCAAAACCAAAAACCAAAAACCAAAGACAAGGTTAAACTCATAAAAATAACTTATCATTTGATAAACAACTTCTAAAACAACAGGAAGAACAAATTAGAGTCAAGAACAATGTGAACCTCGCAGATTGGATTCAAATCCACAGTTTGTTAAATGCTTTGCAAGCGCCTCTCCCAACTGTTTTCGCCAGTCGGGCTCTCCCTTGGCTTCAGACACAGGCCAAACAATTGCTGTCTCTGTAGTAAGATTGACACTCGCTGCTGATACCTCGGCCTATTCATGACAAGACCGTGGATATGTCATTGAAAGTATCAAAATGGACAGAAGGCTAACAAAGATACTTCAATTATCCAAAAAAAGACATTTTCCAGATTTATCAAAACACTATACTTCAATTAGTCCATATCAATGGTCAATCCATATTCCATGATACCATCATATCACTGAAGGAGCCGATGGCTTAAAGGCCTTGTATGTTTATCCTAGTGACCACAAGGGGGAAAGAGGGGGTGGGGGGAAAGAGGGGGTGGGGGAGAGAGATGGGGAGGGGGCGTTCTAGAAGATGATTGTCACGTGATGTGAGCAATGCGGTTGTAGGTATTTGCCAGCATAACATGACAAGCTTACCCTGGTATTAGAATATTGCATAGTCAGGAAAACATTATTCACATTGTTCAAGTGTTTATGATTTAGAAGGCCTATAAAAATACAGCTTCAAATTGGGTATGACTAGGAGAGGGTTCTGCTACATCCCTTACGCGTCTCTTCACCTCAACCTCAAGTCTTCAACCCTCAGGCACCTCTCCACCGGCAGTAGATGGGATAGTAACATCTCGTTTCATCTTGGTATTTCCACTATGGAACAAAATTAATTGTTAGACCAAGGTTATGGTCTCTCATCCTTTCATCTTTCTTAAACTGACTTGATCGTTGAAGGGGCTTCTCAAACAAGAACTCCATACCTTCTATCTAGCGTTTGCTTATATTAGCAAATCAATGGAATCCAGCCTGCAACTCAACAGCACCTCATTTGGGTCTATTAAGGCCCGACCATTGAGGAACCTTTGACGAATCCGACCTCGTCAATGTAACTCAATGGGCTAGGCAGATTTCAGGGTAGTGATTCAAAGTGCGCAAGTTGGGTAGCTTTTGATAATCATAAAGCCCACCAATCTGATTAATGGCACCGCTGCCATACAGTGAAATCTATGATCTTTATTCACTTAACAGCTAGCAAATGAAGAAGGTCAATGAAATTCGATTACGAAAAATTCCCGTTGATCTCTACTGTAAATAATGCAACATCAGAAACGAAAATAAGGGAACTGAAACGACTTACTTGGCTTTCTAATATTCTCTTCACACTTGCCACACATCCCCCGCAGCTCATACCCTGAAGATCATAAGCTCACAGAGTGAAAGTTCAGCAGTATGGTATAATGATATGAAAATGTATTACACAGTAGAAAGTACTCACCCCGACGTCAAGGATAATGACATCAGAAGACAAAGCAGAGACGTCATCCGTCCCTCCACTGGTTGCGACATTGGGCTTCGTTCCTCCATCCCCAGCAGTATGATCACCATTCCCGCCGCCTCCTCCTCCATTGTTACCATCTTTTCCACCACCAAAACCTCCATCGCCAGAAGTAAACGAGGCAGCTGAATTAGAGACACATCTAAAGCCGCTTGCAACCGAGCGCAACCCTGGGGAGCTCAATCTCCTAGACGGAGAAACGCAGCATGATCGGTCGACTCCCAAAGAGGAAGGGGCTCTAAGAATCCGACAAAGCTGGAGCGAAGAGAGCTGAAACGTGCGAGGCAGGGAAGAATGATGACGGTGGAGATGAGAAAGCAATGGATAACGGCGGGGATTGAGTGTTTTGGTGAGGGTTAAAAGTGTAAAGGTTGTAGTTGATATTAATGCAGACTCCATTGATGAGGTAACAGAGCAGCTCTCTGTATGTCTATGGCTTTTGCCTCAACCTTTGAATTGGATTGGGAAGCACCGAAGCAGGCAGGAGGTGGACTTTGAAGATGACTTCGGTTTTCATTCCAAGTATATATACTACTCCACGGGACTTGGTAAAGGATTTTTTTTTTTTTTTTTTTTTTTTTTTTTTTTTTTTTTTTTCCACAAACGACGAAAGCATTCATTGAATAAACATCAGTTCATACAAGCTCATATAGGAGTTCATTCATGCCAATAGAACTCCCAACATCGATTTGAAAGAAAAGCGGCGAAGTTTTACGCCAACTTATTGTTTTTCTTTGAGTACAAAACTTGGCAAGAATTGAAAGAAGAAATCATTAGTCAAATATCTTCTATAATAGTCAAAGAGTCAAAAGGGGGGGCTGACCAAGTTCGCTACAGCTAGACAGAGTTAGGTTATCAGTAAAGCAGAGTAAGTTCTTAACTCCCATGGCATGACATCTAGTGAGGCACAAGCATAGTGCTTGAGTTTCCGCTGCGAAGACGGAACCCCGGAGAAGACTCTGAGACGCCCAAGCTTCCAAAATAGTGCCATCCTCCCGGAAAAGAACCTCCCGTATCCAAAGAAGACAAGAATCCGACCTCCAGGCAGATCGACATATGCCCCGACCACTCTTGGCGTAGGGCTGCCTGCTACCAGAAAACAGGAGAGGAGGAAACAATGTTAGAAGCTACCCTCTCCTCTTGGTGTGCCTGCGTGAAGTCTAACCAAACCTCGTTAGCATACTTCACGGTATCATCCGGGGACCAAAACGAAGATTTAAAATATCTATTACATCTAGCCTTCCAAATGAACCATAAAATAAAACAAGAAAAAACTATACGATCGAGTAACACCCCTCGCGGGTTATTAACCGATATCTCGTCCCCACCAACCACAAATCGAAGCACTCGGCCTCGAAAAGCATCCCGATAATGCCTGCATGTTTCAAATCAAATCACAAGAAGCGACAAGTAATGAAAAGATGGTCAATAGACTCAGCATAGTCTCCACAAGCCGAGCACATAGTGTTATTAAAACCAAAACGCCTATGAAGATTCTCCGAGGTAGAAGAACGCTTTAAGAAGCTTCCAAAAAAGTATTTAATTTTCGGAGGTAAGGATAAGGCCCATTCTTTTCCAAAACTTTTCATTAAAGTTATCCCCACACATGTAAGCGATGAAAATGGGCAAAGAAAGCTTTGTTGAAAACACGCGTCATATAAGCGACCTTGGTGACAAAGTTTCCGCATTTAGTAAAAACGCAAAACCCGCTTATCCGGTATATCTCTAAGGCTTATAGAATTTTTATTATTTGATTAACATCCATTTGCCAAAACGACTCTGCTAACTTAGCCTTATCCCAAGCATTATTAGATAAGAAGTCACTAACTAAAGCATCCTTATTGTTATGAGGGACATGCGAAATGGGCAAAAAAGAGGGGTTTTGGATAATCCATGGGTCCTCCTGTGCTTTAATAGATTTTCCGTTACCCACTATGAAACAAATATTATTTTTCGAAAAGCTTGCGCCGACATCGACTCTTCCAAAAAAGATGAGGAAGATGGGGTGTTACAAGTAAAAATAGTGGATTTGGGGAAATATTTTCCTTTCAATACTTTTGCTACCAGAAGGTCGGGGTGACAATGGATTCTCCAAGGTCTTGGCCAAAGCCACAGTGTTCGCGATCTCCAAATTTTTGAATCCAAGACCACCCCTTCCTTTTGGGAGACAAAGTGAATCCCACTTAACCCAATGGTGGCCTGAGAAATGTTTATTGCCATTACCCCACCAAAAATTGGCCATGAGAGAGTGAATTTTCCGAACGACACCCTTGGGTAGCCTAACTACAGACATAACTAGATTAGGAATGGTAAATAACGTTGAGGATAATAAAATAGCTTTTCCACCTTGACTTAACGACTTGAACTTCCAACTCTCTAGTTTATTTTTACATCGCTCGACGAGAAAATTAAAAACTTGGTTTTTAGCCCTACTGACGACCAACGGGAGACCCAAGTATTTAGAGTGACATACCTCGGCTAGACCGTTAAAAGAAGCTAGGATGCCATGCTTGTTGCATTGCGGAGTGTTTTTACTAAAGAACACCGCCGACTTTTCAATATTAATGACTTGCCCCGAGACTTGCGCGTATGTGTTTAAAATAGTAGCTAAATTCTCCGCACAGCTAATGTCAGCACGAGTAAAAATCAGAGAGTCATCCGCAAAGAATAAATGATTGATACGCGGGCTTTTCCTAGCAATTCTCAACCCCGGGACACTACCCCCCAAATTGGCTTTTTCTAGCAAATGGCTTAGCCCCTGTGCACAAATTATGAAGAGATAAGGGGAGAGAGGATCTCCCTGCCTGATACCCCTACTTGGCTTTACAAAGCCAACGCGTTCCCCGTTAATTATGAAGGAGAAGGTAACAGTAGTGATGCATTGCTTAATAATGTCGACCACGGCTTCATTAAAACCGAGTTTCAGTTGCAAACGGAAAAGGAAAGGCCACTCAATTCTATCGAACGCTTTTGAGACATCTAATTTTAAGGCCATATAAGATTCTTTGCCCTTCCTTTTATGCATCATATAATGAATTGATTCGTGAGCCACAATATAGCTATCTAGCATCCGCGACCGGGACAAAGGCATTTTGACTCTTGCCAACACAGAGGGGGAAGACAAATCCACGAATACGGTTAGCCAAGATCTTGAAAGGATTTTATAGACAATGTTACAAAGACTAATAGGCCTAAAGTGGGCCGGCTCAGTAGGGTGTATATTTTTTGGAATTAAAGCAATGCAGGTGTGATTTAATTCACTTAGGAATTTTCGTTCTCTTAGAAAATTATTAACTGCCTCTAGTAAGTCTTTTTTAACAATATTAAAGCAGCTTTTAAAAAAACTAGGTGACATACCATCCGGACCGGGGGCCGAGGAAGAGTGCATTTGAAAGATAGCCTTTTTCAGCTCCTTCTCATCGGCTGGCTTTAGAATATTAGCGTTCATTTCCGGGGTGACACAGACCTCCATGTCTTCAAATTCCTGCAATAAGGAATCATTAATTCCGGTAAAGGAGAAAAGTTTATCATAGTACTGTTGAAACTCCGTGACAATTTCTGTTGTGGAACAACTCCAAGCGTGGTCAGATGCCCGGGATAAACTTTTTTCTCTTTTTACCATTTACAACTAAGTGGAAAATTTTGGTGTTTTTGTCGCCTTCTTTTAGCCATCGCACCCGGGAGAGAGTTTTCCAATACTTTTCCTCTTCAATATAGGCAAGAGAAAGATCTTGTTTTAATTCTTTAAGTCTCGCAATCGACACAGGGGTTTGGATGCTATCACTAATTTTAGCTTTTAGCGAGCTTATTTTTGAAGCTGAGTTTGAAATGTTGACCCGTTTCCAACAATTAAGTCTCATTCGAACTTCTTTTATTTTATGGATAATTTTGAAAAAAGGAGTACCTCTCACTTGTGAACCCCACCCTTGCCTAACAACATCAAAAAAGCCCGGCTTACCAACCCATCTCTCGTCAAAATAAAAATTTCTTTTGGTCTGGACACTCCTACTAATGCATCGAATATCCAAGAGACTGTGGTCGGAGGAAGCCATATCAGTGTGAGAAACTAACGCATTCTTGAAAAGATTGGACCATGAAGCCGAAGCGAGGGCTCTGTCCAATCTCTCAAAAATGGGCTCCTCCCACTCCCAACAACGAATCCACGTCCAAAAATGTCCAACGAAACCCAAATCAATAAGACCACTAGAGGACAGGAAGCCTCTAAAGTCAGAAAAAGAGGAGTCTAATCTGTCTCTACCCCCTACTTTTTCCTCTTTTGCACATAAATCATTGAAGTCTCCAGCAATCAAAAAACAGTCCCCCCAGAGAGACATACGGTTGAGTAGGAGACTCCATTGACTCTTTCTTAGGGAAGGAACAGGGCTAGCATAGACACCAATAAACCACCAGACCGAGTTAGGTTGTGTACCTTTAATACAAGCTTCAATGGTGCAAGGAGAGGAAGTCACAGATATAATATTTGCATCCTTTCTCCAAAAGAGTGCTAGGCCCCCCGAAAGCCCTATAGGGTCAACGATGCGCACGTTATCAAAACCAAATTTTTACATAATTTTAATAATAAGCCCGGCCGATTTTTGTTTCGATACAAAAGAAGATATCTCGGGAGTGGAGTCTACACATCTCCTCAATCTGGGATATTGTCAGGCTCCCACCCTTGGCAATTCCACACCATGATCCTCATTGCAGAGGTGGGAGCCACTTCTGGCCGGGCCGCCTCCACCCCATCGAGAGCTGCATTAGAGCTTGTGGCATTAAAAATTTCAACTTCTTGAGAAAGGGCTCGGATAAGTCAAAGGCATCATCCGTATTAACATCTTCAGTACTGAATGTACCAGGTCCTCTAGCATCGGAACCACCAGCTTGCAAGTTGGAGATACAAGAAGCATCTCTTAGAATGAGTTTACGTTTTTTGCTATCTTCAGCCTGAGAATCCAGCCGTGCGATTTCAGATTCAGTCAAGATATCAGTTACATCTTCAATGGTAACTCCAGAATTTTGGGCAGGGAAGTGCGTACCGGCTTCCACCGGATACCATTCGATCGCAAGAGTGTCCAAATTTGGGGGGGATAATTCTTCTTCCACAATCATGATACTAGGGTCCCCTTGGGAAAGTGAAGACTCCCCGTAGTAAACGACTTTGTTTTTCCCCTTATCCATTTTCTCCTTCACTTCTCCTGACTGTGGACTATCACTAGCCACCGCTGGGTGCAAACCAATGCTAGCATTTGAATCGGCCTCCGACCGTCGTCCCCGCTGAGGCAGCTCATTGTCAGCGTCATCAATTTCAGGGGACGAATTAACCGAAACAGGGCACCTCACAGAAGGCATTTGAGATTTACCAGGGACAAGAGGAGAGTCTGTAACAGATTTAATCGGGATGCCATGGAGCTCAGGCCCGAAAGTTTCCTCTCTGTAAATACCCGCATTCTGATCAATTACCTTAGCATAGCAACAAGACGACTTATGGCCAATAATACCGCAATAAGCACAATAAAGGGATACATGTTCATATTTGAAGTTGACCCATTTTTCAATCCCATCTTGACTCACCAACATACCTTGCAGGAGGGGTTGTGAAGTATCGATTTCTACAAGACATCGCACAAACTTTCCGTATTTCCTCCCACCAAAGACAACCTGCTTCTTAAGGACAGTACCAAGTTGCTCACAGATTTCCTCCCCAGCTGCTTCCGAGACCCACTCCAACAACAGGCCCCAAATCTGTACCCAAACCGGTGCGAGGTTGAAAGCGCCATCTTCACTTTCTATACCCGGACGCCATTTCTTAATGATCATCAGGTGAGAGTCATGGTACCAGGGGCAGCCCATGAGTACTCTGTCGGCATCTAGTTCCAAGTCGAACTGAATTTGATACAAATTGGTGCTTAGACCGATGATTGCATACCTCTTTCTGCACTTCCAGATGGCTGATAAAGTTCCCATAAGAGCCCCGTAGCCTACGTTTTTTTCTGAGATAATTTTGACAACCAGACTTCGCTTGCATTCTTCCTTGGATTTAGCTGTCGCACTCGGCGGAAGAACGATCTTCATCTTTTTACTTGCAGATGCGGAGCCAGCTTTCAGTTCTTTAGTCGGGTTATCATCCATATTCGAAGGAGCAGCCGATGCAAGGACAGATTGAAAAGAAGGTAGAGAAGATCGATTGAAGGACGAATGGAAGCTAGAAAGGATTAGCAAGAAGGAGAACAGAAATCCGGCGGAGAAACCCTACTGTATAGGACTAGAAGGAACGAGAAGCACTTTCTCACTCTAGCTTTCTCACTCTTCAAAGTGAACTCCAAAAAAAGCAACCGGTAAAGGATTAACTTTGTTAAATTATTTACTACGTACTACTATTTGTTTTTATCTTATCTGATTTTGTTTTTTTATTTTTAGAGGATCATTTATTGTGTTTTATTCAGTATACTTTTATTTATTAAACATTTAAGAAATTAAAATAAATTATACAAATTATATTTAAATAATTTTCTTAATCATTTTATTCATAAAGTCAACATATTAAATAATCTCGTTGATACGTGTGATTTTTACAACTACATTGTTCAATAAAAAACAAATGGTATATTGGGCCATGCATAACCCAAAGTTGAGTCGTAATATTAGTGACAACCCACCATGGTCAGATATTGTTAACTTTAATTTAACAATATCTGACCATGGTGGGTTGTCACTTTTATTACGCAACGTTTTAAAGTCTCGGTTACTTTGATTCCGGAGTTGGAGCGTTATATCCGAGGATTCTTTTAGGGGGATACAAAGGCTAAACGAAAAGTGCACTGGCGGAACTGGGAGGTATGTTGTTTGCCGAAGACTATGGATGGCCTGGGGTTCCGGGATCTGGAATCCTTCAATCTAGACTTACTGGCAAAGCAGGCATGGCGGCTGCTAACTTTACCCATGGCATTGGCGAGTAGGGTTCTTAATGCAAAGTATCATCCGGGGGCGATCATTATGACGGTGGCTGGGGCGCCTCCCTTCTTTCCTTTGGCGGAGTCTGATGGAGGGTAGGGATTTGTTGCAGCTTGGGCTGCGTTGGCGGATAGGGGATGGGAGCTCTGTTTTGATTTTCATGATGCGTGGATTGCGCGCCCCCCGACATTCCATATTGCTCAAGCTTCTCACATGTTGTCCATGAATATTCTAGTCTAGTATTTGATGTTACCGGGCGGGCGACAATGGAACCTTAATGTACTTCAGTAGTCCTGGGAGCTTGATGCGGTTTTACAGACTCCTATTACTGGGCCTGCTCATCATGATAGGCGTATTTGGCATTATGACCGGCGGGGGCGTATACGTTAAAACTGGATATTTTTTGGCTTTGCGAATGCGTGGGTCGCTTCACTCCTCGGCCCAGGCGTCGAATTCGGTTGGGGTAGATAGAGCGTGGTGGGATGTTTGGAAGGTGTTAGTTCCGCCACGTGTGCAACACTTTCTTTGGCGTTGTTTGCAGGAGTGCTTACCGATTGGTGAGAAACTTCTTAAGCGTCAGTTTGGGAATGGTTTGTGCTTGGCCTGTGGTCGGGAGCAGGAATCTATGCGACATGTGATGTTTGACTGCGATTATGCTCTGGAGATTTGGCAGGCTTCTCTATTTGGGAGCCAGCAATTGCAGTTGGGATCAAACTTTATGGAGTATTTTGGGGGTCTTTTATAGCACTGCTCGGTAGAGGAGGTGTCCTCGATGTCTATGCTACCGTGGCACCTTTGGAAGGCGCGCTGTAGTGCAATTTTTTATGATATGCCTATCTATATCTCTCGTGTTGTGGCCTTGTCTGAGGCTGGGGCACAAGAGTACCGTCAGACGATTGCTAGTTTTACGGGCGCAACCGAGGGAACTTCTCACCCCGCGTCTTGGACTCTCCGCCGTCTCGGGGTTCTTGGAAGTGTAACACGGATGCCTCGCTGGCAACTTCAGGATCTAGGATTGGTGTGATTTTACGTGATAGTGCCGGTGCCATAGTGACTGTTTACTCCTTTCACCTGGATCCGAAATATTCCCTGAATTTCTTTGGAGCGCGTGCGATTTTGATAATATTTGGGTGATATAGTCAACCAAATAATATATTTCACTCCATTTTATCACATTTTCGAGAATTATAGCAAAGTTTTGCATCAATAATAATAATTATCGTAGTTATATAATTTATTTCAATATATATATCATAAATTTCCAATAAATCATAATTAATTTAAGATTTATTTAACTAATTTTGTTATCAGATTTACCTGTGTTTTTTCTCGTTTTATTTTGTACAGATACACCGTGATGAAATACTGAAGTCACAGCATAAAACTCGGCAAAATGGATTTACCAATATCAAAATCTTATTATTCTACTGGCCAAGATCGAATATTATTAATGATACGACAAGACCCGGCGCAGACCGGGTGTATACCGGTCTACGCCGGAATATTTGAAGATTTTGGAAATTTTGAGCATTTAAGACGCATTAATTGAGTCTGACAACCCCTCCACATGCCAAGATTCCGGCGCAGACCGGGGAAATACCGGCGCACGCCGGATGGACAAGCCTTGAATTAATTTTTTTACTATTCATATACAGAGACGGTTCCTATATATATACCACAACAAAAGGGGAATGGAGGCAAGGAATTTTACTCCCATCTTGGAGACAAAAAAAAATTATAAAGGCTCATATAGCCAAAAACTAGTAATATCACTTATAAATATTTTTCATCACCATTAACACTTAGAATGTGGACATCAAGTTATGATAGTTGATAAGTAAATGCTAGGTCGTCGGATGCAAATCAGTTGATGAACACTGAGATGCAGCAAAATTTGTATATTACTAATTCGACGGTTGTACCGGTAACATTCTAGTATTATTTTGTGTTGTTAATCGATTATTATGAATGCTAATTTTAATAAGTTAGTATTTATAGTAATGAGTGGCTAAACTTATAACTAGCCAGGGCAATGTAATTGAATTATTTTGGTCTCTTTTGGTTAAACGGATGATGATTATGTAATGTAAATTTTAATTTCGATTGTGTTGAATCTTTTTCTACTTATATTGATTTTTAACCTGTATTGGAGTAATTAACCGATATTGGCACACACACACACGTAATTGATACCGAACGAAGATATTAGGTGTGAGAACGAGGTAGAAAAACCGGAAGGTAAAATTGGCCGTTTATCGGAATCCTATTTCTTATCTGTGGAAAGATTAGTTGTACTCGAGAGCTTATCATGTCAAATCATTAGGTTTAGGGCTCTTAAACCAAGGAGGAGGCATAGAACAATTTCGTACACTCGTATGAGGGGAAATTGTTAAAATAGGAGTACACCGTTTCAAACAATTGAATACCCTTAATAGGCCGAATTAATCACATCCTTAAAACTAACAGAGACTGTAGTTCAATGAAATTGTCTTGGTTAGTATCTTTATTATTAATCGCTAATTTTATTAGTAACGTAAAACTATCACTTTTATGTTAAAACTGCGACTTAGATCAAGATAATAATAGCTAATTGGTGTTTAACCACACTTAAATTGCATCGTGTTCCCTGAGGAGACGACCTTGATTCACCAGACTAGACTACGATTTGACCCGGTACATTGCCGGTTAGATTGGACCGAAGTTTTAGCCTATCACTGGGCGAGGCTACTCAGTTGGGCCTCTATTCGGTGACTTTTGAGAGTGATTGCTTGGCATGTGTGCAAGCTTTGATGCGGCCTGGAGAGGATTTGTCGGTGCTCGGATGCCTGGTCCGTGACTGCCAGGCGGTTATTTATGCTTTGTCTTATTGTCAATTTTCTTTCGTCAAATGCAGTGGAAATGTTCCCGCCCACGTTCTAGGTATACATGGTGTGGTAGCAGATGGCTGAGTCTCTTGGGGTATTACTCCTCATTTTGATGTAACCTCAAAGTTGTTGGCGATTTGCCTTAATAAAATATGTTGGTTTTCTAAAAATGTTAATGACACATTTAATGATTCAAAAACCGTTATTCGAGGACTTTTGAGAAATAACGATGAGTGTATTTTGAGAAGCTTTTATGAGAAGTTAAACGGTGTTTTCGTTGCGGCTACATGTGAGAGGTTTGGGCAATATATCATGTTCTTGTGTTTGTGATAACAAGGGGGTTTTCAAAAGTGGTTTTTAAAGACGACTCAATTTTTTTTGGTTGCTTAAAGCCTCCGACGTCCGAAACCAATTGGTCCAAATAATCCAGAGTTCAGCCCGTGTCATGCCTGTAGGGTCTAACTCTTAATCAGGGGTTAGACATGATCAAGAGCTCTGACAACTCATTTCTTATATCTATAAGAAGCTAAGAAGGTGAGCCCTCAAGAGGCCACGTGACACCCTCCTTAGCCGACATGTGTGCCTTTTTATTATTATTTACCTTTGTGGTTTTTTTTTTTAATTTTAAACGTGTACCGTTAATAGTTTGTGCAGAAAAGGGAAAAAAAAAGGAACGACCGAAGGATTTGAAATTCTACAGTGTAGTGTATGATGGAAGATGAGCCAAGTTTAGCTATAAAATACATCAACACGTGTACTTTTTTTTCTTTATTAAACGTGTACCATTAGTAGTTTGTGCAGAACAGGGGAAAAAAAGAAGGAAAGACCGACGGATTTGAAGTTCTGCTGTGTAGTGTACGGTGAAAGATGGACCAAGTTTAGCTATAAAATACATCAACACATGTACTTTTTTTTAATCAAACGTGCATCGTTAGTTTGTGCAGAAAAGGGAGGAAAAAAGGAAAGACCGACGGATTTGAAGTTCTACTGTACGATGGAAGATGAGCCAAGTTTAGCTATAAAATACATCAACACGTGTACTTTTTTTTCTTTATTAAACGTGTACCGTTAGTAGTTTGAGCAGAAAAGGAAAAAAAATAAAGGAAAGACCGACGGATTTGAAGTTCTAATGTGTCGTGTACGATGGAAGATGAACCAAGTTTAGCTATAAAATACATCAACACGTGTACTTTTTTTATCAAACGTGTACCGTTAGTAGTTTCTGCAAAAAAAGGAAGAAAAAAAAGGAAAGACCGACGGATTTGAAGTTCTACTGTGTAGTGTACGATGGAAGATGTGCCAAGTTTAGCTATAAAATACAACAACAAAAAAATATGGCCAAACAAATATCCGCACCAAGAAGGTGTGCCCACATGTGGCTACGCGGACACCACGTTAAATGTTTTTATTATTTTGAACAACATAACCTTGGTGGAACTGACGGCCGCTTTTGCGATTGAAAGTCTACTAAAATTAACGTTGAATACCAAATCACTTTTTATATTTTTCGCAGACCGTTTGACACGTGTTTTTTTTCACCAAATTAATGAACACGAGATCAATGACGTATTCATTAATGATAAGAAATAGAAATGTCGTATAGAAAATGAGTGAAACACATTTTCAAGCATATTAATGATCTAAAGCTAAGGCGTCTCGGGAGATTTGACCGTGTAGTTATGGTCCGTTTATTGTTTTTCTGTAACGCCCCATTCCCGGACACCGAGTCCTTATCCGGAAAAGGAATGTTCGGCACGTATAAAATAAAAATAAATTCACTTTATACGTAAGACTCTACTACGTCGTTGATGTATGATAAAAATATAACTATATTATATGACTTTTTATATCATATTTACGATAATATCATATAAATTCTATAAAAATATAACTAAAAACCTATAAAAACATAAATCGATATAAATAGATATTATCGTTATAAATTTAATAAAACTTATGATTTTGTGGTCAGATTTACTGTGGCTCGTGTTTTTGACTATTTGAGGTACGTGCGATTTATGAAAAGCGAGGAATCGAGATCGAAACAGTGGAAAACCGAAGCCAGATATTTTCGAAAGTCCGGCCCGAACCGAAGTAAACCGGCACGCGCCGGAATCTCTCTCGCCATCGCACACGGGGCTGACACAAGAGAATATCCATCGTAGCACCGCACGCGCCGGTCTCGACCCGCACGCGCCGATCGACCGACCCGCGCACGCGCCAGATCGACCGACCGCACGCGCCGGCATCGACCGCACGCGCCCGCCTCATCGCCTCGACCTATAAATACAGCTCATTTGCAGGCTGTGTGAAGTTTCCAATATATATATATCACTTCTATATATATATATTATCTTAATCTAGTTTTTAGTTATGTAAATACCGTAAAAGGCATTCTGCCGAAATAATAATGTAGTATAAGTCTCGTGTAATACTTAGAAGGATTATCAAGGCTCGTTGTTCCTAAAGGAGTTGTTATTTCCGGAGAATACGGCTCTGATGCTACAATTGTAATCTGGTAACTTTTTTAATGTATTTATGTTTGTTTGTTTATATTAGTATCTATATATTAGTTATAATGATATTAGGCTAACTCTATATCTAGCCAAGATATGAAATTGAATTAATTTTATCTTTTTAGGGAAATAGATGATGACTATGTTAAAATTGAATTAAAATCGATTATAATGAATCTCTTTCTATTTGCGCTTAATGAAAATTTAAAATTGAATTAGCTACTCGATTTAACAAAAATCGTAACCTAATGATGAACTGACTAGAGAAGTTAGGATACGCGATCATGAATAGAAAGACCGGAGGGTAAAAATGGCGCACCGACAAACGGAATCCTATTTCCTACCCGGGGGCAGATTTGTCCTAGAAAAACAAATCTTATTGAAAATTGGACTCAAGATATTATCACGTTAAAATCACCTGTTTAATTGAGCAATACTCAAAATACCGGCCGTAAGATAAAACGGAGTTCCCGAGCTTGAGGATGACATTGGACAGAGGACTTTTGACATATGACAATTTCATACGCTCGTGTGAGGATGAGTTGTCTAGCTTAGGAGAACACCGGTTTATATATAATTGATTAACCTTAAAATAAGGAAAGATCAAGCACATCTATTTCTACTAAAAAGAGATACTAATTCAGTGACATATTCTTGGCTAGTTTTTAATAATATTACTAGTATTTATACCCTATATATTGTATTGGTACCTATATATATTTATGTATCTATATATATCTGTTTTAGTTTTATGCATTTATTTATTGTTTTACGGTTACTAAAAGGAAAAAAAGAAAAACTGCGACTTAGATTGAGTTAATAATGACTTTCGGTGTTTAACCACACTCGAATTACCGCGACGTTTCCTCGAGGATTCGACACCGACTCACCATATTACGCTACAATTTGACCCGCTTACACGCGCCGGTTAAGGATTGCATTAGTCATAGTAAAGTGCACGTCGACTTTCGGCGCCGTTGCCGGGATCACGACGCTTTTTCATTGTGTCAATGGTTACTACTTGTATTAGCTCAAAATTCTCGAGGATAAGTCAACACTCTTCTTATCACATTTCTTTTTATTTTTCGTTGGTACTTACCTTATAGGTAAGTTACCAATTTTTATTTCTATCAATTTCGAGTTATTTTCTCTTTTCGATAGTTGATGACCAGAAGCGGTAAGACCCCACTCACTCCTTATAAGCCTGACATAAATACTTACGAAAGGCAATTAAGAGTAGAGAGTAAACGTGGTCATACTATTCAGGGAAATCCTGACCAAGAATCATCTTCAAATCGAAATACGAGAATGGCCGAAACTAGTGATGAAACACCTGAACAAGGGATTGTTCATGCCCAAGGACATGGACAAAACCTTAATCAGAACCTACCAATACCAAATAACCAGAATCCTAATAATAGAAATAATCAAAATCGGAACCAAAATAATCATAATAATCCTAACTTACCAAACCCGAGACCTATCTGTGATCAAACCGTAAGGAGAAATCAGACTAATAATCCTATTCTTTTACCTAATGAAGGAGCAAATAATTTCGAAATAAAATCTCATCTTTTTGGCCTAATTGACACAAGAGCCCAATTTCTAGGAGAAGATGATGAAGATCCACATCATCATCTCTATCTTTTCGAAGAATTGTGTAATACAGCCAAAAGTCAAGGTGCTCATCGTGAGTTAACGAGGATGTCTATGTTTCCTTTTTCTTTAAAAGGAAGAGCACGAGATTGGTTCATGTCACTCCCACATCATTCGTTGACTAGTTGGGAGGAGATTCAAACCGAGTTCTTAAAGCAGTATTTTACTCCTGGTAGAAATTTGGAATTAAAGGTCGAGATTGCTAACTTTAGACAAGGATATGAAGAAACACTCGGGAATGCTTGGGAAAGATTTAAGAAGCTATTAAGAGCTTGCCCCGATCATGGTTATTCCTTAGATATGCAAATCCAACTTTTCTGTCGTAAACTAAGGAAAGACTCACGTGCAGGTGTAGATCATGCATGTGGTGGTTCTTTAATGATGAGTGAAGCCCAAGCAGTTTACGATGCTATAGAAAAGATTTCCAAAAATAACAGAATGTGGGAAACCGGTTCTAGCACTAAAAGTAGCATTTGCGGGAGAATGTACATCCAATACAGAAGTTCTAGCACACTTGGAGAATTTGAGTAGGAAATTTGATGGCCTACAATCTAACAAAAATCTAAGTTCGGAAAATAGTACACCCACTGAATACTCAAATCAGGATAATATGCCATTAGGAGTTGAAGAACCAACAGGATATTCGAGAGAGGAGGTAAGTTTTCTTCAGCAGCATAGGAATTTGAACAATGCATATTCAAACTCTTTTAATGCTATTAAAAGAGATCACCCAACTTTCCGATGGTCTGAAAACCCTAGTAAGCAAGGACAACCGCCATATCCAGTTCCATATAGGAATTCATCTAATAATCAAGTTTATCAGGGAGATACTTCTAATCGAAATTTACAATCATTACCCAGATCCTATCCTCAACACACCACTCGAGTATACCAAATACCCAAAGTTCCACTCAACTCAAAGGAATTGATAAATGGGAGAAACTAATGGAAAATATGATGGGTGTAGTATCTACTCAAGCTCAAAATATGGAAACAATGATAACTTCTATAGGTACAGTCACTAATGATATGAGTACGTTGAAAACATCCATGAGTGGACATGATACCGTAATGAGAACTATAGAAGCATCAATTCAAATATGGAAGATCACTTGAGTAGAGAAGAGAACGTAAAAGCAGTAGACCTCCGGAGGATTACCAAGTAACACCGAAAGAAACCCGAGAGAGGTGAACGCCATGTTACTGTAGTAGAAAACTCTATGGGAATACTAAAGCGTAAAATTCAGAAATAATGAAGTAGAAAATGATTTAAATGGTAACTTTATAAAGGAAAAGGACGAACTTGAATTTACTGATGAGGAAGAAGAAATTATTGAAGATTTCTTAGGACAGAATAGTAATGTTGAACCTGAAAGTAAGAATGAGGAATGGGTTAAAGCCCCTAGGATTCTAAAAGATCCAATGGATAAAGACCTAAGAACCTTATTTAAGGAACATGTTAGAGAAAATAATACTGAAGAAAAGAAGGAAGATTTGACAATAACCGAAAAAGGAAAAATTGATACAGAAGATGTTTCAAAGAAAAGATCGTATGATAATGAAACATGGCGACCAGTTGATTCTCAAAGATTTAAGGAAAAAGGAAAAGAGAAAATAACTTCAGAACCAAAGGTTATAGATTTGGAATCTTTACCTTACCCACCTAAAGATCAAATTAAAAAGATAAAAACTGATAAGAAGTATGCTCGTTTCCTTGATACTTTTCGGCATATTCATGTCAATATTCCTGTTATAGAAGCGTTAATCAATATGGAAAGTTTCTGAAAGATATTTTATCAAACAAGAAAAAGTTAGAAGAATATGAGAATATTTGCCTCAGTGAAGAATGTTCTGCAATTTTACAACATAGATTACCACCTAAATTGAAAGATCCTGGTAGTTTTACAATTCCATGTGAAATTGGAGGATTTTTGTTTAAAAGAGTTCTATGTGATCTTGGAGCAAGTATTAATCTCATGTCATATGAAGATTATAAGAAACTGGGTATAGGAGAGCTTACAAATACTGAAATGACTCTTCAAATGGTAGATAGATCGATTAAACATCCTAAAGGAGTCATCGAGGACGTATTGGTTAAGATTGACAAATTTTACTTTCCAGTAGATTTTGTGGTCATGGAAATGGAAGAAGGATATTCAGCGCCACTTATTCTAGGTCGTCCATTTCTAGCTACAGGAAGAACGTTAATCGATGTTTAAAAAGGAGAACTAATACTAAGAGTTAATGAAGACGAAGTTGCTTTCAATATCTTTAAGGCTATGAATCATCCATACAAATCACCAGAATCATGTTCTTTTATAGATGAGATATCTACATTCTGTGATGTCAAATTACAAGATTATGAAGATGGACTAGAAGAATGTTTGGCATTATCTATCTATAAAGAAGATGAAAATGATACTGAAATGAGAGAAGTAATCCTTTATCTTAATAAGGGACTGTTTTCTAAACATCCATGGCATAAGTATTTGGAATTAGAACTAGAAGGACCAGTTCTAAAACCTTCAGTAGAAGATCCACCAAGGAATCTGGAATTGAGAACACTTCCTTTTAATCTGAAATATGTTTTTCTAATAATCTACTTCCGATTATTATTTTATCAACCTTAACAAATGAACAAGAAGATCAATTACTAAAAATGTTAAGAAATCATAAAAAAGCATTTGGATGGACAGTGGCAGATATTCAAGGAATTAGCCCTGAGATATGTGTCCATAAAATTATTCTAAATGAGGGAGCTAAACCTTGTATTCAGCCACAACGCCGCCTCAACCCAAATTTACAAACTATTGTTAAGAAAGAGGTTATTAAGCTATTGGAAATGGGGATAATCTTTCCCATATCCGATAGTGAATGGGTGAGTCCAACCCAAGTGGTACCAAAGAAAGGAGGTTTCACAAGAAAGGAAAATGATAAAAATGAATGGATTCCGACAAGGAAATTACAGGATATCGAATGTGTATTGATTTTGAAACCGAATGATCATACTAAGAAAGATCATCATCCACTTCCATCCATAGTACGATGTTGGAACGATTAAGTGGACATAAGTATTACTCGCTTTCTTAGATGGTTATTCAGATATTTACAAATATTCATTGCAGCAGGAGATAGAGAAAAGACTACTTTCACTTGTCCTTATGGAACTTTTGCTTATAAACGAATGCCGTTTGGCTTATGTAATGCACCACTACATTTCGAGATGTATGATGGCTATATTTTCTGACATGGTCGAGAAATTCTTAGAAATCTTTATGGATGACTTTAGTATATACGGAGATTCCTTCGATGAATGTTTATCGCACTTAGAACGAGTGTTACAACGCTGTGAAGATACCAACTTAGTGCTAAACTGGGAAAAATGTCACTTAATAGTATCGTAAGGAATTGTTCTAGTCATAGAATCTCCGAAATAGGTATTGAAGTGGACAAAGCTAAAGTCGAAGTAATTGAAAATTACCTCCACCAAAGTGAATCTAAGAACTCTAAGAGGATTTCTTGGACATGCTGGATTTTATAGAAGATTTATTGCAGACTTTTCGAAGATAGCAAAGCCTCTAAGTCATTTGCTTGAAAAAAAAGTACCATTTAATTTTGATGATAAATGTATGGAAGCATTTAAGACCCTAAAAGCGAAGTTGACTCATCGCACCGCTTTGGTATCACCAGACTGAGATTTACCGTTTGAAATTATGTGTGATGCAAGTGATTTAGCTGTAGGAGCTGTTTTAGGTCAAAGATATAATAAGATACTCAAAGCAATCTATTATGCATCTCACACGTTAAATGCGCAATTTCAACTAAATTATGCTACTACGTAAAAGAACTGCTGGTCGTAATTTTTGCCTTAGATAAGTTTAGATCATATATTGGGTTTTAAGGTTATAATTTATACTGCACTATTCAAATTGAAATACCTTTTAACTAAGAAAGATGCTAAACCTCGTCTTCTTAGATGGATTCTGTTACTTCAAGAATTTGATGTTGAAATTAAGGATAAAAAGGAAGTGAAAATGTAGTGGTAGATCATCTAAGTAGAATGGAAAATGATGAAGGAAAAGGAAATGAAATACGAGATTCCTTTCCAGATGAACCACTTTTTAGAATCGATACTCCCTCAACCATGCAATTATTAAAAAATAGAAAACCATCCAAGGAAAATTCACCATGGTTTGGGAATATTGTGAATTACCTTACCTGTAATTACATTCCGTCTCACTGACTTGGCGTGAAAAAAAGTTCTTTTATGACTTAAAATTTTATTATCGGGAAGAACCAAACCTTTTCCGTAAATGTTCGGATGGGATAATCGTAAAATGTGTGCTGATGATGAGATTTTAAGTATTTTATCGCTTTGTCATGATCGTGAGGCGAGTCATCATGGAGGATGGAAAACTCGCTTTCAAAGTTTTACAATGTGGTTTTTACCGCCTACACTATATAAAGATGCATACAAATATGCAAAATCTTGTGAATCATGTCAAAAATGGGAAACATATCTAAAAACATGAAATGCTTATGCAACCGATCTAAGAATGTGAGTTATTTGATGTATGGGGCATAGATTTCATGGGACCTTTCCCGATATCTTTTGGAAAAAGATTTATTTTAGTAATGGTTGATTATGTTTCAAAATGGGTAGAAGCTGAAGCTCTTCCCACTAATGATACCAAGGTTGTACTAAGGTTCCTTAAAAAGAATATATTTACAAGATATGGCATTCCAAGGGCTATCATTAGTGATAGAGATCACACTTTTTTTGTAACCGACCATTTACTAAGATAATTGAGAAGTATGGTGTAACTCATAAACTCGGAACACCCTATCATCCGCAAACTAGTGGACAGGTAGAGGTGTCTAATAGAGAAATTAAAAGAATCGTGGAGAAAACAGTGGACTCAAATCGTAAAAACTGGGCAGAGAGACTAGATGATACATTATGGGCATACAGAACGGCCTTTAAAACGCCAATTGGTTGTTCCCCTTATAAATTAGTTTTTGGTAAATCTTGTCATGTCCCAGTTGAATTAGAACACCGAGCTTTTTGGGCTATTAAATTTCTAAACTTTGACCCAAAAGCTGTCGGTGATCATAGATTACTTCAGTTAAATGAACTAGAAGAATTTCGCCTCGATGCTTATGAAAATGCTCGAATCTACAAGGAACGTATGAAAGCTTTCCATGACAAGAAAATCTATCGTCGCGAGTTCCATGTAGGTGATCGAGTACTCTTATACAATTCACATTTAAAGTTATTTCCAGGTAAACTTAAATCAAGATGGACAGGTCCATATGACATAACTAAAGTCTATAAGTCCGGAGCTGTAGAACTAACTGATGGAAAAACAACTTTCATAGCCAATGGTCACAGGGTAAAGCTTTTTGTGGAAACTGAAGGGGTACCGAAAACAGAAGAAATATTATTTCTTAACGACCCTCCAATAGATTAAGGAAGCAGGAATTCTAAACTCAGCCGATTACAGATACTATCTTTTTAATTCATTTTTTTTATATATGCAATTTAATTAGTTTCGTCTTTTACCGGATAGACGTTAAAGAACTGAAATGCCTTTTATAGATAGAATAGAAGTTTTTATTTTACTTTTAAAATTAGGTTTTGTGGAAATATTACTCAATAGACTCAACTTCTTGAGAGGCTTCAAGTAGGTACTCAGCAGGTGCTCAGCAGATTCTGAGCCTTAGGATTTCGTGCATAATATTTTTGTACACTTTATTTAATTATAAACGACATATTAATTGTGATACATATAAACAATTAATATGTCAAACTCTAGTTTACTTTATGTCATGTACACAATTAATATGTCATAGACATAGCTTTTACTTTTACTTTTGCATGCTTGCCGCCCACATCTACATACTCAAGTGGCATGAAGCTAGTGCTAGTCTCTCCCAATTGTATCTATTTATACACTTCTCATATCAATGAATAAGATAAGTTGAAGTTTACTCTTGTGTTAACACATTCTCAAACTCTCTTCATGGTATCAGAGACATTTGTGTTCTAATTTTTTCCGCTGCAAAACTCATATTTCTGAAGAATGTCTTCCACATCCGACATTACTTCAACCTCAGCAGACTCTCAGCAGCCTCAGCTGACTGGGAGTACTGACAACTCCTCTTCTTATACTAACCATAGACTTGATGGTAACAACTATCTGTTATGGTCAAGGTCTATGAAAATGTACATTTCTGGACAAAGTAAGATGGGATACTTGTCCGAACAAAACCTCGCACTCGCCAAATCGACCCGGTTTTGAAGCATGGGACACAACAAATAATCAACTCATGACCATCCTCACGAGGTCAATGACAAAAGAGATAAGTGAAAACTTTATGATGTATGATACTGCCAAAGAAATCAGGATAATGCCGTAGATCCAGACTCAAAGAAGGATAATACATCCGAGGTATATGAACTAAAGCTCAGATTCAAACTTGCAGGCAAGGGATATGTCTCAGAACTCAATATTTCAATCAACTATCTAAGGCTTGGCAACACTTAGATATGTTAGAAACTCACTCATGGAATGATGTCAAGGATGCTTTGCTTTTTATAAAGACATCATAGAAAAGAAGAGAGTATTCGTGTTCCTCACCGGATCGAATCCTACTCTTGATGATGTTAGAGGAAGAATTCTTGCCACCAAACCTCTTCCAAATCTCAAATCCATGTTTGCCGAGGTCAAACATGAAGAAAGTAGAGAAAAGTCATGCTTCAAATCCACTACCGACAACCCTACCGAAGGTGTCGCCTCACGATCGCCGGGAAGGTCTGCTGAGGTTGCTTTGAGACATACAAGAAGCCTCACCGAGAAAATCGGAAAACTGCTCGCGATCACCGCAAACGCACAAATCACACCAAGGACAATCTGTTTGAAGCTCCATGGCAAGCCTAACTCCTCAAAACCTTAAAACCTATCGTGGAAAGTCAAGGCGACACACATCGCTGAGAGGAGAATGACAACCGAGATGAATGCTCGGTTTGTTTGCATTCAAAGCTTTCCGAATCAACAAAAGGAAGGTAGTCACTCTACCGATGTTGCTACTCATACTCATACAGTAAATTCTACTCTTCTCTTAGCAATGAAACATGGATTGTTGATTCTGGGCATCCTCCCATATGACTGTAATAAAACCTTATAACCAACTATATGCCTTGTCATCAAATTCATAACATTAAAACTGGCGATGGATCTATCTCTCGTGCAAAAGGTGTTGGAAATGTTAAACTCACTAATAAGATATGCCTTCAGATGTCCTATTTGTTCCAAACTTAGACTGCAATCTTATATCTCACAAGAGACTCACTAAAGATTTGAATTGGACTGTTGTTTTTAAGGAAAATCGCACACATTCCAGATCCTACTTCACGAAGTGATTGGGAAGGCTAAACCTTGCGCTGGATTGTTTACGTCAACCTCGCCAAGGCATGTAAGATCAAGACTGATCGCCTCAAGACTTTGCTCCCTGCACTTTAGACAATATCATGTTATGGCATTATAGATTAGGACATCCAAGTTTTGGTTACTTAAAATCTTTAACTCCTGAATTGTTTAAAGGATGTAATCAATGACCTTCAATGTGATATTTGTCAATTTGCTAAACTTACAAAATCATGTATGCTAAGTTACCTCATTTGCATTCCTCACCCTTCACCTTAATACACAAAGATGTGTGGGGACCTCTAGGGTGAAAAGTATAACAGAAAAAGGTGGTTTGTCACCTTTATTGATGATCATACCAGGAACACTTGGGTTTTTTTAATGAAAGACAAATCTGAAGTTGGTCATATCTTTCAAGAGTTTTATCATATGGTCTCCACTCAATTTGATACTAAGGTCAAGATCTTAAAGACTGATAATGCTCTAGAATACTATGAGTCTAATCTCAGTACCTTCTTGACAGAGAGAGGAATTGTTCATATCAGTAGTTGTGTGGAAACACCTCAGCAGAATGGGGTTGCTGAGAGAAAGAACAGGCACCTGCTGGAAATGGCCAGATCAATCATGTTCACCACACATGTTCCTAAATATATGTGGGGTGAAGCTATACTGACTGCAACTTATTTACTCAACAGACTTCCCAGCAGAGTGTTAGGTTTCAAAACTCCACTCCAAACCCTACTGACCACACACTCCTGCCATCATCTTGTTTCCCAGTTGCCTCCAAAGATCTTTGGTTGTACTGTGTTTGTGTATATCCATGCTCAACACAGAAGTAAACTTGATCCTAAAGCTCACAAGTGCATTTTCCTAGGTTATGCAAAGGACAGAAAAGGTTACAAGTGTTATTCCCCTATTGAAAAGAAATTTTACAATTCTATGGATGTAAAATTCTTTGAAAAGACCCCTTATTACAAAGAAACCTCTCGAGTCATTCAACGATGGAAACCTGATTGAAATTGACCTAAACCCCTTCCTCAAAGAAACTCTTAACCTCAAAGAACTCCATCGATCCTCAAGAGATCGAACTTCAAGACTTACCGACTCTCTCATGACTTTCATACTTCTCAAAGAACCTCCTGAACAAGAGTCCATCGACCCAGAGCCTCTTTGAACTGTAACCTCAAAGATCCTAATGAACCGAGTCCGCTGGACCTCCGCTATCGACTCTCAAAGATCTCACTGCAAGTGGATGATGCAGACCTATTGCTCTAAGGAAAGGAAAAGATCATGCACCGATCATTCTATTCATTCTTATTTATCTTATGATCGCTTGTCTCCTGCCTTTGCCATGTTTACACAGACTGGACTCTCACTCTATCCCCGAAATATTCGGAGGCCCTTCAAAATGATAAGTGGAAGGTCATTTGTTAAAACAGAGATGATCGCCTCCTGGATAATCATACTTGGGATCTCACAACTCTTCCAAAAGGCAAGAAGACAGTCAACCTGCAATTGGTTATTCACTATCAAATACACTGCTGATGGCACTATTGACAAGTACAAAGCCGATTGGTAGCCAGGGATTCACTCAAACTTATGGCATTGACTATAAAGAAACTTTTGCACCAAAGGGCAAAGCTCAACACTGTCAGGGTACTAATTTCTCTAGCTGTCCAACTTGACTGGCCTCTTCATCAATTGGATATCAAAAATGCTTTTCTAAATGGGGACCTTACTGAGGAGGTTTATATGACTATACCTCCTGGTTTTATCAATCCTCATACTCAAGGCAAGGTGTGCAAACTGAGGAAATCTCTATATGGCCTGAAGCAATCACCAAGGGCATGGTTTGGAAAATTAACAACTGTGGTCAAAGCTGCTGGATATCACCAATGCAATTCTGATCACACTATGTTCATCAAGACAACCAACCAGAAGAGGTCTATTCTTATTGTCTATGTGGATGATATCATCCTTACTGGAGATAACCCTGCTGCGATCCAACACTTGAAAGAATTGCTGGCAAAGGTATTTCAGGTTAAAGACTTGGGTTTACTTAAGTATTTTCTTGGCATGGAAGTAGCTAGAAACAGCAAAGGAATCTCAGTCTCCCAAAGGAAATATGTACTGGACCTGCTAAAAGAAACTGGCATGCTGGGATGCAAACCTGCTGTATCCCCAGTAGACCCCAGTCATACCCTGCTACATGGTGACATTGCTGTCAGGAAAGAACAATATCAAAGGCTTGTAGGCAAACTCATATACCTTTCTCACACAAGACCTGATATTGCATATGGGGTCAGTCTGGTCAGTCAATTCATGCATTGCCCTACTGAGCAACATTGGGATGCAGTGAATAGGATACTGAGGTATTTAAAATCCACTCCTGGCCAAGGCCTGCACTTCACCAAGTCTCCTGATAGATCAATCAAGGTCTACACTGATGCTGATTGGGCTGGATGTCACATTGATGAGGAGGTCTACCACAGCTATTGCTCATATATATGGGGAACCTGGTTACTTGGAGGAGCAAGAAACAACCCATCACTGTCAAGAAGCGATCTTTGAACCGAACTAAGGGCACTTGTACTTGGCATTTGTGAAGCTCTATGGCTAAAAAGGGTACTGACTGAACTTCAGCAACCGTATCAGCAACCTATCACACTCTGTTGTGATAATAATTCAGCCTTATGCATGGCAGAAGATCCAGTCCATCATGATAAAACCAAGCATGTGGACATTGTGAGACACTTTCAAGGAGAAGATTGATGCCAAGATTATTCAACTCCAAAGATGTTCCTCAAAGCAGATCGAATGCCGATATTCTTACCAAGGCTATTCCACCTCTTATGTTCAAAGACTAATTAGCAAACTAGGTCGCATCAACATATACAAATTTACTTGAGGGGGTGTGGAAATATTACTCAATAGACTCAACTGGCTGAGGCTTCACAGGTAGTACTCACAGGGTGCTCAAGCAGATTCCCGAGCCTTAGGATTTCGTGCATAATATTTTTGTACACTTTATTTAATTATAAACGACATATTAATTGTGATACATATAAACAATTAATATGTCAAACTCTAGTTTACTTTATGTCATAGACACAATTAATATGTCATAGACATAGCTTTTACTTTTACTTTTGCATGCTTGCCGCCCACATCTACATACTCAAGTGGCCGCCCAAGCTAGTGCTAGTCTCTCCCAATTGTATCTATTTATACACTTCTCATATCAATGAATAAGATAAGTTGTAGTTTACTCTTGTGTTAACACATTCTCAAACTCTCTTCAGGTTTAGATAAAGATGTTGTCTTTAGAATAGAAGCCTCAGTTTTTAATTTAAACAAGGAGCTGATAAGTGAAATCAGAGAAAGAGATCTTTGTAATGGAAAATCGAGAAGTTCTATAAAGAGAAGGGCAAGATTTCTAATGAGATGTAAATCATGGCAAAAGTGAACATAATGGAAAATGTGGAGACAAAGACAACCAAATCCCGGGATGAATGTTTGAATGTTATTAAGAAGGGAACAACTAGGTGGTTATCCGAAAATCCCGATGGACAACAAAGAGAGAATTCAAACGCATCATTTCTAGGAATTAGGTTGATGGACCGTTATTATAGAAATCTTAAAGATTTAAGAATGATGGGAGTAGAATTAGATTAAGTTTTATGTTTAAAAAAAAAATTTTATTTTTTTTTCAAAGATTTCATAAATTTTTTATGATAAACTTAGTTTTATATCATATATATGATTTATATGATATAATTAAGGATTATCATACCAAAAATATTGTTTTTAGCTTTTATAAAAATTTGTTTTATCATGAAATAATTTTATGATTTTTATAAAAATATTTCTATGATATAATTTAAATTATTACACAAAAAAAAATAAAAAAAAAATAAATTTTTTTTTCAAAGATTTCATAAAATTTTTATGATAAACTTATTTTTATATCATATATATGATTTATATGATATAATTAAGAATTATCATACCAAAAATATTTTTTTAAGCTTTTATAAAAAATTGTAATAATTTATTTTATCATGAAATAATTTTATGATTTTTATAAAAATGTTTCTATGATATAATTTCAATTATTACACAAAAAAAAGAGAATCGAGTAATTACTAACGATTCGAGTCGATAAAAGTTCGGTTCGATTCGTTAGCTTTATAACCTAAAATATCACAATTCCATCATCTTCATCTTCTTCATTTCTTCAACTCCAAAAAGCCGCCCCACCCCTTTTCTCCTCTTCAAAAATTTCAACACTTTTCACCAAACTTTATATCTCAAACTACTTAATTAATCATCTTCTCTTCCATTACACTACATAAAATCATCACCATTGCATAAAAGGATAGATTTTGCAAGCAAAGCTCCTCTTTTCAACACATTCCGCGACCACCATACACTCCGTAACTATCTACTTTTTCTAGCTTTATACGGTAACAATATATATATATATATATATATATATATATATATATATATATATATATATATATATATATATATATATCAATCATTTCAATTTTATTAAGCTTTTAGTTTTATAAATTTTATTCTTGAATGTTTTGATCTATGTACTTATTGGTTTTTGTTGTTTGTTGTTGATTTTTGTTGTTATTTTATACCAATATCGTAGATGGCCTCATCCTCTAGGAGAAACCATAAGAAAAGAAAGCCGATATCCCCCGATGTAGTACGGTTATAGAACCAAGGCCGTTGGATCGATTTAGAAAAAACCGTTTCTTTTGAGAACAGTGCTAGTCCTGAGGCTAAGCAAGCATATAATGAGTATTTCAGTAAATGCAGAATCTGGTTGGAAAGGGGTATCGGCTTTGATTCATTAGGAAAGGAGGTAAAGGATATTTTTGCTGATAGAGAATGGATGGAGATGGCCATGGAAAGAACTGATAACATTAATACCACTATGGTAGCTGAGTTTTACTCTGTTCTATCAACTTATGATCCAAATTCTTGTTGAGGAATTGACTTATATCCCTCTTAGGAGTGTTAATGTTACTTTCATTCAGGGCTATGATAAATGCATTTTATGGATTGCCTGATATACCCGATGAGGATGATTATCATATCGCCTGGGGCTTAGACCATCCTGCTACTCTTGAGGCTAAGGCATATGAGGCCCAAAGAAGCTTTTGACCCCACAAAATTGCTTGGAAAGATAATAGATTTGCATATGGAAGATGTATTAGGGACATAAGGGCAATTAAGCAATTCTTAGGCCATAATGTAACGCCTTCTACTCATGTTTGCGCTTATGGTAGAGATGACGTTATTATTGCCTGGGCTATGGTGAATGACATTCCTATCAATTTGGGGAAACTTATCTTTTCTAAGGCGTGTGATTTTGCTAAAAATCGAATTCGAGGGGGACGCCTGCCATTCCCAATCTCATTTCACCTTGTGTACTACTTTTGAGGTCCCGCTTTACCATCCGATAGGATTGAGTCTCCTTATGTTCCACTTATAGGTCAAAATTAATCGCCTCACTGTTTGGCGGCAGATAAATTATAACAATCAAAATCGCCAACAGCAACAACAACCACCACCTCCATCTCCTATTCGTACATGAGCACCTCGAGCTTCTAGGCAATCACAGCAGCCACAGCCACTTCAGAACCAGAATAACCAGATTGAGGCTATATTTCAGCATATGGTTCAGGCTCAGGCTAGAACGGATGCTAATATAGCTTTAGCCTGTGAGCAGAATAGACAGTGGGCTGAAGATCTAAGGATTGGCCAAAGAGGCCACAGAGCTTTCATAAGTGAGATAGATCCCAGATATGCAGAAATTTCTCGCTAGATATCCTCAAAGTCGGCTGACCCTATACTATGCCGATTGATTCCACCTATTCCACCACCGCTTTTATTCCAGACTATATGCCGTCATCTCAGTAGGACATGGTGGTATGTTTACGTGTTCATTTGATACATCCATGGGCATGGGAGGAGTGACTTCATGGCGGATGTGACAAGCAGTCTAAGCTCGCTTGGATTGGAAGGTTCAGATCAATGGCAACGATGCAAGCTCGCATTTACATTTCAAGCATCTACGTCGCCAGATCCACAACATTCGGCTATGGTTTACGTGACGACTCAATCTCTAGGAGCCGAATTTGCTTCTAGTCTGTTTGGTTCGTTTTAAGCTCATTTCGACTCTTCTTTTGACGTAGATGAGGATTACGATGAAGATGAGTGATTTAGATAAACTTTTTCATGTGTTATGATGTATGACTATTTCTATGGTTTGATTTTGTACTTTTTACATTTATTTTTGCTTTTAGACTATTGATGCACTCTGCGGTTAGTGCACTTTGTTATTTTACGACTTTTTCGTAGTCTTTTGTTTTATTAGAATTTTATCCCACATTTTTAGAACAATATATCCAGTTTTACACTGAAAAAAGATGTTGGAACTCTCTGATTTAACAAAGTCTCTGTTTGTGAACAGTAGCACCGGCACGCGCCGGAACATACCCGGCACGCGCCGGTCTGGTGTGCTACCGACCTTCATCAGGGTGTTTCCTGATTGGTTCTGTTGTTTCTATAAATAGAAACATATCCAGTTTCCTGAAATGCACACCAATGTCTTTTAACTTCTTGTTTTCTTACCGAAAGAGTATAAAATGTCCGATCATTCGTCAGTTAACAGTTATTCTCCTCCACATACCCCAAATTCCGTACTTCCTAATCCAGGTTATCCGTTTTTCCACCCCGTTCCATACAATACCATGTATGCCTCGGTTCACTACCCTTTCATAAGCAATTTCATCCAGTCACCGGTGCTGATTGAAAAAGGTCTAAATTTTCGAAAAGTGGATAATTGGGCATTCATAAGGATGGAAGCAGATGGGTGGGAGTATTTTTGTCGTATGCCCAGAGGTAGAATTAATGTTACGTTGGTAAGAGAGTTTTACTCTGTACTTTCGGAAGCTAATACTGTGGAGTTGACACAGTCTGTTACAGTTAGAGGAGTTGTTGTTCCTTTTACTTCCGCTATCATAAATCAAATTTTCTTTATACCACCAAATTAAACATCACCATCCAGGTCATTTTGAGTTTCAATGGAGACTTGATATCTTGCTTGAAGAGTTATTACCAAATGTTCGAATCTTATCAAGTTTTATTCCAACATTATAATAGGGATAGAAATGTCTCCACAACCGCTTTACTTCCCCATTTAAGAACATGGAAACGTTTCATCAATTCACGAGTTTATCCAACTGATGATTTCTCGGAAATCAGTGATGATGAAATGTTACTATTATATGCTATCACGAGTGGAGTCATTATAGATTGAGGAGTATTGATTCAGAAAGCAGCTGTTAGTTTTGCATTTGGAAGAAGACAGATCCGACAGCCTATGCCGTTTGCATGGTCGATTTCCAGAATATGTGTTCGTTTGGCTAGAGTACCGGAAAGAGCAACAGATGAATACTTTCCAGCTCGCCTTCCTCAGGTTGGGCTTTTACCAGTTGATATTCCGGGAGGATCGTCAAGTGGAGAAAATTAGATGATATGTTGATAGTGAGAAAGGAAGGAATAATAATGAAGGTAGTAAGAAAAATTAGTATTAGAAAGACTATAAGTTTAGACTACATTAGTTTAATAATAAATTAGTGTAACTTAGTTTAAATTTTTCTAGTTTAAGTTCGTAATAGTTTTAGTAATTTGTATTTTTCTTCTAGTTTTAATCTTGTGATATAATTACATGTTTTGAATTTATGTTTTTTAATTCTGCTATATTATATAAACGCTTGTCTATATGACACGTAAAATAATTCAACCATTATAAAATTCATTTTATTTTCTAATCCACCTTTTTACTACTCATTAGACATCGGGACGATGCCAATTCGTAAGTGAGGAGTAGAGATTGGTTAGTAAATAAATTAAATTTAATATATCAAATGCTTAAACATTTAGTTTAATTATTCTTAAGGAAATAAACGAAATAATATATAATTATTATAATATGGATAGTATATTTGGATAGAATAATTTTTTTTTAAGTAAAGTAATCTCGATATATTATTTCTATATTATTTATATCTATGTTAGATTTTTTATCAAGATTTTAAGTATGTATACCTAGATAAATAGTATGAAATATTATTTTTTTGAAATTAGACAAAAGTTACTTATAATTATAATAAAATTTTAGAATGATTTTCTTTTCAAGACAAGTATGAATTTGGAATCGGATTAGGAATGATGAGATTTTTGGCATTACTTTGACTAACCATGGC
Source organism: Gentiana macrophylla (assembly GCA_026214975.1). Classification (NCBI taxonomy): domain Eukaryota; kingdom Viridiplantae; phylum Streptophyta; class Magnoliopsida; order Gentianales; family Gentianaceae; genus Gentiana; species Gentiana macrophylla. The sequence goes on along the minus strand of CM047807.1, from coordinate 43,242,504 downwards.
CAAATAAGCCTACCTGAACGTAATTTCCAATTTTTGTCCCCACCTCAGACTTGTAGAGTGATTAAGACCTCACTCGAAATTAGCCATTATGATTAACTAGATATAACCGACCCTTAACTTAAAATGGTCTACATTTCCTTGAAATCACGCAAGTTTAGTATGTGCTTATGGATAGCGGTGACGACATCGAATTTCAATAGTAGTATATGCTGAGATTGGAATAAATATTATTCGGAAGGCAATCTTTTATCAAATATTGTTATTCTCTAGAAAAAGAAAAAGTTGGAATAGATAGGTGCTGATGTATTCGTTCTCACCTCATGACGCTTGAAAGATAGTTGATTCTGGCAATAAGTTCGGATATGTTAGTATTCTCAACAAAAAAAGAAAAGAAAAGGGAAAAATGAAAAATATGGTTATAAGAATTAAATTTTGAAAATAGTATCAGGATGTTACTAATCAAGATATTTTTGATCAAAAGTTGAAGGTGTAAGTACGTACGGCTTGCTTCTATTTCTTTTGATTTTCCTTTGTTATCCTTTCGATTAGCCAAACACCCTGAGCCTGAACGTTATAAGCCATTTTGCCAACTACTTGACTTAGTCCTTGATTCCGAAATCTCATATAGTGGCGATTAAAAAGTTATTCTAAGTATTTTATTTTATATTTATTAAGTAATTCATGTATAATTTCATTTGGATAATGTTTTATAACTAACTTATTAAGTTATACACACTTTTTATCTTTTTAATAATCTTAGATAGATAAAATTAATATAATTATAATATTGACAGCATACGTTACTAAGTTAGAAATTTAATCTAGAAGAACTATATTATTTGTATTATAACATTTTATATATTATCGCTTATTTTGCTCGAGGACGATCAAAAGCTAAGTGGGGAGTAGTTGATGTATGATAAAAATATAACTATATTATATGACTTTTTATATCGTATTTACGATAATATCATATAAATTCTATAAAAATATAACTAAAAACCTGTAAAAACATAAATCGATATAAATAGATATTATCGTTATAAATTTAATAAAACTTATGATTTTGTGGTCAGATTTACCGTGGCTCGTGTTTTTGACTGTTTCAGGGTATGTACGATGAAAAACTGAGGAATCGAGATCGAAACAGTGGAAAACCGAAGCCAGATATTTTCCAAAGTCCGGCCCGAACCGAAGTAAACCGCACGCGCTGAATCTCTCTGCCATCGCATACGGGGGGCTGACACAAGAGAATATCCATCGTAGCACCGCACGCGCCGCGGTCTCGACCGCACGCGCCGCCCATCGACATCGACCTATAAATACAAACTCATTTTGCAATGTGTGTGAAGTGTACCAATATATATATATCACTTATATATATATATATATATATATATATATATATATATATATATATATATATATATATATATATATTATCTTAATCTAGTTTTTAGTTATGTAAATACCGTAAAAGCATTCTCACTAAATAATAATGTAGTATAAGTCTCGTGTAATACTTAGAAGGATTATCAAGGCTCGTTGTTGCTAAAGGAGTTGTTATTTCCGGAGAATACGGCTCTCGATGCTACAATTGTAATCTGCTAACTTTTTTAATGTATTTATGTTTGTTTGTTTATATTAGTATCTATATATTAGTTATAATGATATTAGGCTAACTCTATATCTAGCCAAGATATGAAATTGAATTAATTTTATCTTTTTAGGGAAATAGATGATGACTATGTTAAAATTGAATTAAAATCGATTATAATGAATCTCTTTCTATTTGCGCTTAATGAAAATTTAAAATTGAATTAGCTACTCGATTTAACAAAAATCGTAACCTAATGATGAACTGACCAGAGAAGTTAGGATACGCGATCATGAATAGAAAGACCGGAGGGTAAAAATGGCCGCCTGACAAACGGAATCCTATTTCCTACCCGGGGGCAGATTTGTCCTAAAAACAAATCTTATTGAAAATTGGACTCAAGATATTATCACGTTAAAATCACCTGTTTAATTGAGCAATACTCAAAATACCGGCCGTAAGATAAAACGGAGTTCCCGAGCTTGAGGATGACATTGGACAGAGGACTTTTGACATATGACAATTTCATATGCTCATGTGAGGAGGAGTTGTCTAGCTTAGGAGTACACCGGTTTATATTTAATTGATTAACCTTAAAATAAGGAAAGATCAAGCACATCTATTTCTACTAAAAAGAGATACTAATTCAGTGACATATTCTTGGCTAGTTTTTAATAATATTACTAGTATTTATACCCTATATATTGTATTGGTACCTATATATATTTATGTATCTATATATATATCTGTTTTAGTTTTATGCATTTATTTATTGTTTTACGGTTACTAAAAGGAAAAAAGAAAAACTGCGACTTAGATTGAGTTAATAACAGCTTCTTGGTGTTTAACCACACTCTGAATTACCGCACGTTTCCTTGAGGATTCGACACCTGACTCACCATATTACGCTACAATTTGACCCGGTACACTGCCGGTTAAGGATTGCATTAGTCATAGTAAAGTGCACGTCAGTCGTATCAAAATAAAACAAACGGAAGCAGAAAGACTCGGGTAATTTTTTTTTAAATATCCAAGAATAGAAACTCAAGATCTACAGATAGAAATGTAACATTATTACATTGGAAAAGAAACCAACGAAATCCAAAAGTACGAACTCCAAAAATTACTAAGAGTAAACTAAAAAGTTTCCACAAAATTCCAAGTCTAAAATATAAAATAAATATAAATAATCTAGGTCTTCAACTCCGGCGTCCTTAAACGTCGTCGTCAAAGTCCTCCTCAAAATATTGATCAACCTGTTCGTCTTCTCCCCCCCAAACACATAAATAAACATGCATTTGAGGTAAGTACATTGTACAAAGTAAGAAGTAGAAGCTACAATTTAATTAAGGTTTATAATTAAATGGTTTTATTATAATAATCATCTTTACGAGACCGACTCGATCTAGGGTTCAATCCATTCCCATCGACATGTCATGACTATACGTTTCTAGCTTAGCTTATCTTGGTTACATCATTACTCAAGGACACTATGCATGGTGAAAATTCCACAACGAGATGTACTTGCCAATTACGATGATTAGCACCGATAGTCCCGGGATCTCCCCAGTATGCATATACGTTCAGCGAATTTCCTCCACTGCCATTCAGCCATTTATAGGCCAACAGCGTTGTTCACTTTTACTGAACGTCTCACATCGCCAACATGAATCAGTGCCTAACCGAGAATAAGTGACGTTTTGGCTTTTACTACACTTATGTGTTTATTACGGTACATTAACTAGCCACCTCGGTGTTTTCAAAGTAAAGCTCACCTTATCAACTCTACTCCCTCACTTAGACCGCTAGACAATGTAACCTATCAAGTACACAGACATTGATGAACTCTAGATCACCAAAGCACAAGCCCTTTCATGCCCTTCCAATGGTCCCGAACTTCAACTCCCTTTAAGAGTACGTCCGGTGCCGGAACCAAACGCATCAGAAACTCAATTGGGGCTTGTTCATGTTTAATTAATGTTATTAGATCAAGACACGACATTTAAAACTCACCTCATAGCTTAAAAACATTAGAATTAACATTCAAACAGTTTCGGGGGGCGCCAAAGCTTTCGGCGTGCTCCAAAATGCACTAGAGAGTTCTCTCTGTTCAGGTTTGGGGGGCGCCAAAACCTTAGGGGCGTGCCAAAGCGCTTGTAGTGCTCACGAACTCTCTCGAACAGTCGGGGCGCCAAAAGGCTTGGGGCGCCAAAGGTCAAAACCGCCTCCAATGCGCTTTGTGCACTCTACTAATTTCTAATCAAATCCAAACATGATCTACACGATTTTTCTCATAAAAACACCAAAAAAATACCCTTTTATGATCCAAAACGATCCTTAAACCTAACCAATTTTTAGGCACACTTATTGATACAAAAACGCATCAAAACACAACCTAACCATCCTAAACCATAATCAAATTGTAGGAAGGGCTTCCTACCTTTTAAGCAAGCTAATCTCAAACCAAAACTCAGAAAAACAGCAGCAAACGATCCCCCTCACAGAAACCTATATGATCAACCCCAAGAACTTTAGAATCGATCAACGGCTTCTAAAACGATCAAACTACGATTATACGAACCAAGGAAGATCATGAATGATCAAGAACAGCCCTTAGGGCGAAATTCATACCTTAGCCAAAGCTTCAACTTTCTTGGGTTGAAACGATGCCCTCCTTACGACGATTCCGATGCTTCTCTCGAAACTGAAAACGATTCAAGATAGCTTCAGAAATCAAGAAAAGTCTCTTGGCCTCTTCTCCTTAATCTTATGCGCTCTTAATTCCCGTAGAAGAAGAAAATCTGATTTTGCAATAGGTTTTACTTATAATGGAAATTATTTTTCCTTAAATAAGCTTTTTCCCCAAAATAACCTATTTCCTTAATTACCCTTAAAAAATCAGATTTTCCTTAATACATATATATAAATCTCGAAATTATATACATATATTTAATAAAATACTTAAACTCCGAATAAAATAAACTGAACCCAATATTTTGTTCTCGCAAAATGACACGTCTGTCATTTCTCAAAATCGGAATATTACATTTTCTATAATGTTTCATTACGTAAAGTCGAAGCTAAAGAGATCAACTTTATGACATTGTTCTCCGATACATTATATTGTGGTTTATTTTGTAGGTGGAAACTCCTGATAGGGCTGGAAGAGAAGTGATTCACAATCTTCACGTCTCTAAAAAAAGGGCTAGCTTTTGCAGAGAATATGATATGTTTATGTTGCTCTCTTTGTCTTGTGCCTTGAATTTGTTACGGTTTAAGCTTACGCGATTTATTCCATGTTGTGGATCTATTCTTTGATAATATCGTTGGTAAAGATTTATGTTGGGCCCGTCGAGTATTGCACGGCTCACGTTCACTAGCTATGTCTACAAGAAATTAGCATCACATTATTAGTTGAAAAAACTATTGATGATTGTCATTTCTTTTTTTTTTTATTCTTGCATTTTGTTTTGGCCACCGGTATCGCCGGTGCTAGAATATTAATGCCGGGGCAATATTTTTCGCAATAATCGGAAATGACAAAAGTGACATTTCCATTCAGATAAAAATAGGGTGGTTCTTACCTTTCAACAAAAAAAAATAGGGTGGTTCTATTGACACCCAACTTTTACTACTTCCACATTTTTACTTATGCCACCACAAAATATTATTTTCGACACCACAAAAATATTTTTATTACTAAATTAAAATAATTACTTTTACACCACCATTTTTTAAAATACTCTTTTAATCCAATATTTTGAAAAAAACAATAAATAACCCAACAACGGCCGCCCCTCTGCCTTCTCCTCCGTTTGACTTCAACCCAACAACAAAAACCTTTCTTCTTCCCTAAACTTTTCAAATTGCAGAAACCAAAAGATTCTCCCTTGTGCAGCCATAGCTATTTGAAGAAACACAACCATGGATTATGAAGAAATTAGTGTCTCGAACTCAACAAAACACTTCCAAGAACAATGGATAAGATGTGTCGAAATGCACCAAATCTGATTAGGAACAATCCACGAGTGGATGGAACTGCGCCGCCGCCGCCGCCGCCGCCGCCGCCGCCGCATTTTGCTCAGCCCGACTCGCTCCACATCCACCTCTTTTTCCTCCATTCTTCTCTTTCTCATCTTTCTCTACCACAAAGCGATAAAAAAACGGGGTTGAGCAGTTGGCAAGGCACCAACGGAGTTGATGGGCTGGTGGCGGTGTTTGTTTGCCGGAGGAGACTAGCGGCGGTTGGTCGTAGATAAATGAGGTGACAACTGGTTTGCAAAAATGGTGGCTGGGGACGGTAGGAGGGAATTAGGGAATGGGCGGCTGAGGCCTGAGGGAATGGGAGGGGGTTGATGGGGGAGGAGGAAGGGGTTGGACGGTGGTGGCTTGGTTGGGAGATGAGGGGAAAAATTTGGGGCGGCTGGTTAAAAGACCTAGTTGACCAAAGTTTTGGTTGCCTTAACCTGACGTACCAAAGTATTGGCTTATTAGACCCAAACTTTTAATAATAGGCAAGATACCTATTATACCCTTTTGCAACTCCCCCCATTTCCAAAAATCCGGCGAGGGCAACCCTAATTTTCGACATTCCGGCGAACCCAAAGTAGGTTTTGAAATTTTCCCTCCAAAATTACCCCCAAATTTTCCCCCCACTCTTGTCCCAACCCGTATTGTCTATAAAGTTGGGATCAGGCAAAATGCACCATTTTCCGATCGTGTGAACCTCCAAAATCGATTAAGCAGCCAAATCCGCCATTGTAGTGACTCGATTAGAGCTCCAAAATCGATTAAGCAACCAAATCCGCCATTGTAGTGACTCGATTAGAAGCTGAAGCTCAGGTTTTGTTTGAAGAGGTGAACAAACTCAAAATTCCTCCAAAATCTCTGTCGGGTATGTATTATTTTTCTTAGTTTCGGAGCATTTTTCAATAACATGTTAGTATATAATGTAATGAAGGGGGGAAGAAGATGCATTGAAAGTAATTGAGATGTTGGCTTGTACAAACTTCCTACTTTGACTAAGTATGTTTGATGTTTTCCCCCTCGGTATTGCAATTCTTCAACTACAGTCCCTCTAAGTATTGAATTGAGTTCAACTACAGTCATGTGAAAGTAGTTAAACTGCGTAATAGACAAAAACAAGTTTGAACTCGTTATCTTTTAAGTCCATTGTTGTTTGTTTTTTACCTACCCCTGATTGTAATCATTGTATTGAATGGATTAAAGCAGGATATTGTTGATTCGTCATAGGTGGGGAACACAAAGTTTTGATATATGCATGTTATCCGGTTGAGTTTGGGAAGAATGTCGATGGTGATTAGTTTTGGAATTATGTAGGAAATGAAACAGACCTTGTGACCAAGCTGTTAAACGTGAAAAAAAGCGTTTCATTTCTTGAATTGTATGAGCTGGTGAAAGAAGAATTGGAATTTGATACAAGGTTGAATGATTTTGAATTGAAAGTTATGGCCCCTATTAGTAAAGCTGCACCGATAGTAGTTGATTGTGATAAGGTTGTGACACGGTTCTTTAGTGTTTGTGATCTAAAGAAAGATTTGATATTAGTAAGTTTGAAAGCAATGGAAAACGGAACACAATTTGAAGGGGAAGCAACTCATGTTGAACCGGAAGCATCACGTGTTGACCTTGATGAACATGCTATGGAGAGTCAAGAAACACGTGAGTTGGTGTACTTGATGGGAACTCAAGCAAGAAGTGTTGACATGGTTGTTAACAATGAGGTAAATGAGAGATTTGATGGAATGGGGATTGATGAAGGTTTGGATAGTAGAGAAACTGTTGAGATGCTTGAAGATTCTTTATTGATGTCGTTGGGTCAAGATGTATTTTTAGAATCTCAAGAGCCCATGAATGTGGATTATCCAAATGGTGATGGTTTGAATGTAGGGGCCCCCCCGAATGTGGAATCTTTGAATGCACCGGAACCCGGAACTGGAATCGATATCGAAGGTGTAGATGTCGTGAACATTACTGAAGATGTCGACATACATGTCAAAGACAAATTTAGATCCAAGGAGTATTTACAGTATAAGGTTGAGATGTTGGTTGTGAAGTTTATTTTTTTTTTCAAAACGTTGAAGTCCACCAAAAGCCTTTTTACAATAAAGTGTGAAGCCAACGGATGCAAATGGCGGTTGCGAGCAACGAAAACTAGTGGATGTGAAAACTTTGAAGTGACAAGGTATGAATTTAAGCATACTTGCCGACCTTTGATTGGTACAAAAGACCACAAACATGCTTCCTACAAGCTAATCGGTAGACATTATTCTCGGATGTTTAAAGATCATAAGCGTGTTAATCCACCGAGGGATATCATTAATGACTTTTTCCAAGAGTTTGGATATGACATAAATTATGACAAGGTGCTTGATGCCAAGAAATATGCCGAGTCAATCATCCGGGGAAATCCAAAAACAAGTTATGGACAATTACATAAGTATTGTCATGCGTTACAGTTGGCAAACCCGGGTACTTTGACAGATATTGAAACCAAACCAAACAACAAATTCTTATATTTTTTATGGCACTTGGTGCAAGCATTGAGGGGTATAAGTGGATGCAGAAAGTCATTTCTGTGGACGGGACACATTTGAAAACGTCTTACGAAGGTGTTCTTCTTGTGGCAACGTGCCAAGATGGAAATGGAATGATATTTCCAATCGCATGGGGTGTTGTTGATGCTGAGAAGACGGAATCTTGGGGATGGTTCTTTGAAAGGCTTAAAAAATTATAGGCGACACCGACGATCTAGCAATACTTTCTGATCGTCATGATGCTATAAAAGCAGCATTTGAGACTGTGTTTGTGAATGCGCATCAAGGGTTTTGTACTTATCACATTCAAAAGAATCTGAGGACTCGTTATCGGGGTTGTAATGTGTCAGATCTGTTTTATAGGGTTTCGCGGGCCTATACTGAAGCAGAGTTTAACAGAGAATGGGACAGAATGAATGAAAAAGTCGGGAGGGATATCAAAACGTACTTGGATGAATCAACTTTCCCTTACTGGTCTAGATGTCACTTTCCAAGTGAACGGTATAATATAATGACAACTAACCATGCAAAGTCTTTGAACAGTGTGCTTAAGCGTCCTCAGGAATTTTCGATAATTGGGTTAATTGACTTTATCCGGGGACTTTTACAAAAGTGGTATGCTGAAAGAAGTAAACTTGCTACAAAATGTGGTGCCGTTCTCACTCCATCTGTGGACGTAGAAATAAAAAACCACTATGACAAGGTAAAGAATTATTTTGTTTTATTAATTTATGGTGTTGAAAAGAAGTATGAGGTTTTTGATACCGTAGGCCATTTGACTTACAAAGTTGACTTGGATGTAAGGAAGTGCAGTTGTAAGTGTTTCGATTTAGATAAGTATCCATGTGTGCATGCCGTTGCTGTGGCAAAGAACATAGGGATGCATGCCACAGATTATACCTCTCATTATTACAACACCGATTATTGGAGGAAAGCTTATGCTCAATGTGTGTATCCCTTGCCGAATTCTGGGTATTGTGTTTTTCCTGAAGACGTGTTGAGCAAAGTGGTATTGCCACCGGTCCCGCAAAAGAGACCACCTGGACGTCTATCAAAGAAGAGAAAACCATCTGTCGGGGACGGAAAAAGGATTGTACATTGTCGTAAGTGCAAGCAAACTGGCCATAACGTTACTACTTGTTCGCGTTTGACTACCCAAGAAACTGATACCACTACCCAAGCAACTTATACCGAGGCTGAATTTATACCACTGAATTGGTTGGTTTAGAATTTGTAACATGATGTTTAAGTTTGATGTACCTTGTGAAAAGTTCTATTTTTTATGTTGGATGTTATTTTGTTTAACATGATGTATAAGTTTGATGTATTTTTTATGTTGGATGTTATTTTGTTTTGGAGTGTTTGTTGATTAATTACTTAACAAATTGGACATGTATCAGAGCTTTATCATCTGACTGTTTGCAGTTAGAGTGACCATTCATTGATTTGTTGAATCTGCAGTTAGAGTAACCATTCATTGATTGCTTGCAATTCCCCACTTTCTTTAACAATATGAATCAAAACGGAGCTTGATTTCTTTTATTATTTCTTTTAAATTAACTTTTTGGCTTGTAAAAACTTCCAACTTTAATCAACTTTCTTCGTTGTTTTCAATTTGTTAAGTAATTAATCAACAAACACTCCAAAACAAACTTGAACTTGTTTACATACATCAAACTTATACATCATGTTAAACAGTACAATAGATAAGCAAGCAACATAACAATACCTAGAAAATGCAAGTTCAACTAGCAATAGAAAACCAATACAACTCACTTCAACACAAGAATTGACACAACCAACACAAGAATAACAACTAATAACACCATCAACCACCCAATCTTGGTATCAATTTTTTCCAAACAAATTCGCTGTATTTCTTCATCTCTACCACCATTTCCAATTGAGGAAACTTCATCATAGGCACCTCTACCAATCGGGTTGCACCATTCAAAAAAGTCACAAACAGAGCACTTGAAATACAACATTCCCTTGTTTGGCTTACTCAATTCAACGATGTTCAAAGTTGCGTTCTTTTCACACTTACACTTTCTATACTCATAGAGAATGTCGTGAGTTCCTCCGGTTCGTCCACGCCTACTGTTGGTGGTGGACATTGCAGCTGAAATATAAAAACGAAACGACCGAACACTTAAAACATTATTATTCCATAAGAAGAAAACAAGTTGAACAAAACTTGAAATTGAGCTCTTTACTCGGTAGAAATCATAAATCAGTGTTCACAAAACTTCTCTACAATACATTTGTATTCACTAATCAAGGAAGAAACTAACTCTAACTAACTCAAAAAACAACTTTCCTGCACCAAATTCAGAAGAACAATCCCATCAAATAGAGGAGCCAAAAAAACCTAGGCAAGAAAGTCCACCAACAGGAGGAATATAACAAATTTTCCAAAGAATTAACAAAGAATTTAAAGTTACATAAAAAAACTAAATAGCTCAAAAACTCAGATTAGTTATTTCAAATCTGCCAGAATGTACTCAGCTACAAGCAAATTTAGTTTCAAAAGTTTATTATTTGGAAAATCAGTCATAGGCTCAATAGAAAGTCAATATCAAACAATCATCAAATAGATTACCGAAAGACAAAATGGCCTATACCATCTGCTCACACATTGTTAACATAGCAGCCCATAAGCTCATGGAAAAAAAAACAGGGGATGGATTTTGCAAACTAACTTAAACAAAAATTCAAAAAGCTCTAACTGCAGACTAAGTACCATCAGATGTATTTAAATAACATGAATCAGATGTATGTTAATTTTAGTCAAACAAAGAATCTGATTGTAGTATTTTAGTTAATTTTGTGCTAAAGAAAATGAGTACTTATCTTCCCCTTATAGAACATTTTTGTTCACAAAGAAAAGAATAGCAACATTGAAAGAATAGCAATACGTTTTTGTTCACAACAAATACCTGCAAAATCGTACACCAAACGCAAAACCTTTTTCAGGATGAACGTATATTGCAATAAGAGGTTACAAATACAGGGTTGTTTATGCCGTAATCGGATTGACATACCTGCAAATTCGTCAAACCAAACATAAATTAATCAAATAAGAATATAACTTTTTAAGGATTAATATATACTACAAATAACAATGGTTGAAATACCTTCGAATTCGTTAAAACATTGGTCTAAGCGCTTGATTATGGAGGGGATAAGGTAATTTAAGGTTCTTGGGGTGAGAGAAGGGGGAGAAGGTGAGAGCTGTGGAAGGGGACAGAACCGGCAAATTTGATGAATGGAGGATGAGAGAGGAGTTCCTATGCTCTAATTAGTCAGCACCCTTCTTCAATTCGTTTGAAATTTGAAAGAAAATTCGAATTTTGGGGAAAAGGTAGCGGGAAACTAAATTTAGGGTAATGAATTGGGGAAATTTCTGGAGGGAAACGGACGAATTTGGGTGGTAAGTACTAACAATACCGTACATTTTATTTTTTTATTTTTATAACAACAATACATAGGCATATGTATATATATATATATATAGTGAAATAAATAATAGTAATTATTACAACAAAATAACAATGAAATATATAATAATAATATTAACGAATACATCACGCATTATTATTGTTGCATTAAAATGAGAAAACATAAGATTACCAAACAAATTAAAAAAACATATCTTACAATAAACCATGTTATCGTGTTAATGAAAGGGTATCGTGTTTATCACACTCGTTTCGGATTACCAGAACCTCAATCACAGGTTAATGAAACGGTATCGTGTTTATCACACTCGTTCCGGATTACCAGATGTCATCTCGGGTTAATGAAAGGGCATCGTGTTTATCACACTCATTCGTTGTACCAGATGTCATATCGGGTTAATGAAAGGGTATCGTGTTTATCACACTCGTTCCGGATTACCAGAACCTCGATCACAGGTTAATGAAAGGGTATCGTGTTTATCACACTCGTTCCGGATTACCAGAACCTCGATCACAGGTTAATGAAAGGGTATCGTGTTTATCACACTCGTTCCAGATTACCAGATGTCATCTCGGGTTAATGAAAGGGTATCGTGTTTATCACACTCGTTCCGGATTACCAGATGTCATCTCGGGTTAATGAAAGGGTATCGTGTTTATCACACTCATTCGTTGTACCAGATGTCATATCGGGTTAATGAAAGGGTATTGTGTTTATCACACTCGTTCCGGATTACCAGAACCTCGATCACAGGTTAATGAAAGGGTATCGTGTTTATCACACTCGTTCCGGATTACTAGATGTCATCTCGGGTTAATGAAAGGGTATCGTGTTCCGGATTACCAAATGTTATACCACTTTGTCATCTCGGGTTAAATCAAATCATACATTTATCGTGGATATATCCAATCAAATCACAATCGTTCCCCATTTCGCCCTAGTAATGTCTATAAATATTAAAAATATAAAGAAAAAAAAATTCGCCCCCCCACCCCAATTAAATCATCTGAATCCTTCAAAGCCTTCGATTATTGAAAGGGGCACGGTCAACGATGCAACACATCCGACATTCCCTTGTCCCCTGTCCCCCATCAGCTGACATTTACGGATTCCCATGCATTTCCATAAAAAACAAAACAAAAGGAATTCCTTTCATCTTTTCCCACGGCTTTTGACTGATCCATTCATTGCACTTTTTTTTTTCACGACTTATTGTTTTACTATGTAAATATTATATCAACTCATAATAGGGATATTATCAAATAATGAATGGAACGTTATAATATTATTTAATTATGAGGAAATATTATTTAATTATGACATCATAGGAAATAATGTACAACCATTTAATATTGTTTTTATTTATTGTAATATATATTCATTTATATATTTTCTTAACATACTTAAAACAACCCTATTAACGGACTTATATTTTGGGTCAAATCCAAAATGTCAAAACAAGGGATATACTAGATGAAAAATGTATTATTAATTTTTTTGCACGGTAGTATTTTTTAACATACACAAAACATGGGATATACTAGATATTTATTCAGAATCAATCATACAAAAATCTTAATAATGTACCAAGCTTGAACTTGTGATCAAGATTAAAATATATTCATTTATAAATAAAAACAAAGATCATACAAAACATCGTTCATAACAAAAACAAATAACTTAACATTCACAAAAACAAAAAACAAATAACATATACTTCAAAAAAACAAATAACAAAAAACAATCGTTGACAATAATGCGTCAATATTCCGGTATCTCTAAAATATTTACGGATTCACTTTCTCTTTGAATCATCTTGAAAAGGTTCACAAGAATATTGATCCTCTTCTTGTATTCTTCAATGCTATCTTTCAAATAAGCAATCTCACAATCTCTGGATTCAATCTCTTCATCAAGCTTTCTACTTAATGAGTCAACCTCATAATGCATTTCCCATCTCAGTACGTCAATCTCATTCCTAATATCTTCCATGATTTTGCTTTGCTGGTATTCTCTGTATAATTTTATTGTAATTTTACAATGGGAAAAATGTGGTATTTATAGATGGTTTATGTAATTTTATTATAATTTTTTTAACCGATTCAAAAACGATTCAAAACCCTTTAATGTGGATATATCACGACGTTTGGATATAACAAGGGTTTGTATTCTTAAAAAAAAGGATTTGTACAAAATTAAAAATAAAAAGGCTACCCAAAAAAATGGAACGCCACATCCATTCAACTGGTACGACACATCATTTAAGTTGAAATATACCCCGACGATTGGATAACAAGGGTTGTATTGTTAAAACAGAAAAAAAAAAAAAAAAAAAAAAAAACTTAGGGTTTGTAGAAAATTAAAAACAAAAAGCGTGCACTAAAAAATGGAACGCCGCATCCATTCAACTAAAACGACACATCATTTAATGGGGAATTGGAACGCCATATTCACCTTCATTCCCCCATATATATATAGATAGGCTGATTCACATATTGACCAAGATTATAATTTAATCAGAAACAAATTCGAAGAAAAAGATGGAGAGGAACGAATTCAACCAACAACTGAAGGAATTGAAGCATCAACTGAAAGAACAAAGAAAAGACATGTTAAACCAAAGTTATGATCTTTCGAATCAAATGGAAATGATCAATATAAAGCTTTTTGAGGAAATAGAATCAAGGGATTTGGAATTGGCTAATGTAAAAGAACAAATGGAGATCTACGAGAGCAAGATTAATGAACTGGTCGAGATTTGCAACAAGGCATCGGGGCAAAAGATAGAACCCCTGCCCAATTTCAAAGAAAAGTTGTTGTGCATAAAAACTCGATATCCATAATTTCTCAACATTTCTTGTTGCTAAACTTTTATTTTTATTTTATGTCCATGTTTGTTTTTGAAAACATATATTTCTTATGTTTATGTTTAATTTTCTTTTTATGTTCATCTCTTTTGTAATGGAAAAAGTCTTATATATTAAAAGTTGATCTGTTTCGAGTATTATTAATGATGTTTGTAACAAGCTTAAACTTGTGCTGCAATATTATCCTTTCATGAATGTTGTATAATAATCCTTTGAAACTAGGGTTTCACCCCTGAATATTTTTTTTTAATATTCTTTTTATCAATGATAAATTTATTTATCTGAACAATAATAGAAATGAAAACATAAAAGGTGAGAAAAAAATAAATAAAATGGTAAAATCAAACACTAGAGGAAAAGATAGAACTGAAACAAAAACCTCCATACTTAAACCTTTGAGATATGCAAAATTCATAATGTCAAAATTAAAGATATTAAAACGTAAATTTAAATACTTCAAATTAAAAATATTAAAACATAAAACAGGTAATGTCATAATTAAACATATTAAAACATAAAACAGGTAATGTCATAATTAATTAATCAACCCATCCAGTCAGGGATCTCAGTAACAGGAAGATCATGTACAGTTGCAATGTACACTTTGTTCACCTGTTTGACAAGTTCATTGATCTTATCCAAGTAGAACTTGAACCTCGATCTCAGCGTCACTATCTCAGTCTCCTTTGTTTGAACATCATTAGTTAGTTGTAATATCGCCATGTCCTGTTCCTTCACCTCTAAATTCAAGTAGTCGATTCGCTTCTTCATACCTACCATTTCCGTCTGCATAGCATCGAACGCCTTCTTCAAATCTTGAATGCTTACATCACATTGTTGGATTTCTGGATTCATTTTCACGTTTTTTTTCTTTCTTTCTAAAACAGTGCTTCTCAATTGAAAATCATGATCATAAAATAGGGTGTTTAAATAGGGTGTTCTTGACATGCCGTTTCATTCTTCAAATAACCTCTTCACATGCCGCTTCATTAAACACAACTCTTTAAAAACCTCTTCACATGCCTCTTTATAATGACATATAACCACCAACTGTTAGTTTTTAATTTAATTATCTCCTCCTTTAAAAGTCTTTGTATTTATTTTAATTATTATCTCATTTAATTATTATCTGATTTGTATTTATTTTAATTATTATCTAATTTGTATTTATTTTAATTATTTTCTCATTTAAAAGCCATTTATATAATATTAAAACTCTATTAATAATTTATTGTACTGTTTAACATGATGTATAAGTTTGATGTATGTAAACAAGTAAACAAGTAAACAAGTTCAAGTTTGTTTTGGAGTATTTGTTGATTAATTACTTAACAAATTGAAAACAACGAGGAAAGTTGATTAAAGTTGGAAGTTTTTTCAAGCCAACAAGTTAATTTAAAAGAAATAATAAAAGAAATCAAGTTTTTGTTTGATGTATGTAAACAAGTTCAAGTTTGTTTTGGAGAATAATGTGTTATTTGATCATGATTAAATTCGACTATATTGGTGGTTAATAGTTTGAAAGTCATCTAATCTTTTATATGGTGATAAGATTGTTTATTATGTTTGAATTCAAATGAGGATTATCTCTTATTTTATATTTATTTCAAGATTAGGGTTTAGGTAATTTCTTTACTATAAATATGCAGCATTAATGCAAAAATATAAACTTCTTGCATATATAACTTAATACTTCCCATAACAGTCTTCTTATTACAAAAATATACCATTATGCTAACTGTTTCCCATACTAACTTTTTCCCATTACAAAACCCTCATAAATTGTCTTGGGGAATGACTTATTAATGCTTTGTTCGGGACGATCAAAGTCTAAGTGGGGGGTAGTTGATGACGGTCAAATTATACCCGTAAAAGTCATCAACATTGACCTTAAATCGAGATTAATAATATATATTTCATATTAAATCACATGTTTATATTTATTATTTAATGTTAAGTGATTATTAATATGATATTTGGTATTTAGCCGTTTTCATTATTAAAAGCCGATTTATTGTGCGATAAATGCTGATTTTGTAGATCACGACAAATCGAGAGGATTAATGTCATTCAATCAATGGTCTCAAGATAATAGAGGAAGAAAATCGGAGCATTAAATGAAAGATTAATCGGATCAACACGCAAGCGTGCGTGTGGGAACAAGTCGGACAAAGAGACGCGCGTTTAACACGTGTAAAAGGGCTCGATCGACCGAGCCTATCCATTCGATCGACCGGTATGTCGGCTCGGTCACTTTTCGGATTTTTTCGTATTTACCTTCTAGATCCTTCATAAGTCGCGAAAACCCCTATATAAGCAAAGAACTACGCGAAATTGTAAATCATCCCATCATCCTTCATTCTTTCTTTAATCTTACAATTCATAATACAACATTGATACAATGTAGAATAATTTGAGGGTTTCCAGCAATTTAAGGGCTGCAATATGTAAGCCTTTATTTTATGTTTCTTTCTTTTAAGTAATTAATCCCTCCCAATTATGCTTTATCGTTTGAATTAGTTAATCATAGCTAGATGATATAGATCTAGGCTATGACGTTAGGGATGTGGCGACTCCTTGTCTATGGGGATCCTATAACCTACGTCATACACTTAGTATTTATTCATGAATCTACTTGATTTAATTAATGCGTATCTATGTTAGTTTATATGAATATCGTGCGAATTCTTGTTTAACTGCATTACAGATGATGAAACACTAAGAGATATGTTCGAGGATGTAACCTGGGGACGAAATTGATTCGGGTGACCGAATGAGTTCACTCGGTCGACCGAGCCCACCTATTCGGTCGACCGAGCCTGCTTTTATCCGTTAAATAGCCACGTCTTTATGGTTAGGTTAACTTAATAGAATTTATCATCTCATTAGGTATGGCTACGGCTCGTTGCTCGTCTGTTTTAATTAGCGTATGATTAGGAAATACCAATATAGGGCTCTAGGTTGGCTCATGAATGATCTTCCGGGACTTTCAATGAGATCTAGGTAGGTTTTGTATTTGGGAATTGAGCTCACCTAGTTATACGTAAATCGTAGATTAACATGAGACCGCTCGAGTAATTGTTAATAGACGTAGACCGATGCGATCGTTTAGAAGTACGCCTAACCACATGAATGTTGCCTAGACGAGGTGTACGATTAATATCGGCATCATTAGAGTCGTATAGCGTGTGAGTTATATGAGATGGAGGCACTAAAAGCGCGAAGTCACGTAACAATATCACGGTGATTTAGTGACTTACCGGTGCTAAGTCAAGTTAAAGAGGATGACTCCGTAGCCAATCTAAGATAGATACAAACGGATTGACAGTTAATAAGTTCGATTTTATTATATAAATTATCTAGGTCCAAACGATAAAGACTATAATTGGGGAGGTTAATTACGTTGTGTCGAGTCGTGTCTTTACTTTTCTTGTCTTATGTTGGTCGTAGACCGCCTCTATGTCCTTGACATGTTTAATTAATTGTTTGTATATAAGATGATCCATAATTGGTTCCTCTATGGGATCGACCTTGATTCACTATAGCTATACTACGATGGGCCCTAGTCCTCTTGCTAAGATCTTGGTTTATGGTGGTCGAGTATTTTATTATAACCTGATCGACCCGATCATGTTTTTTTTGGCGCCGTTGCCGGGAACCAACGGTCATTTTTATATATAAATAATTTTCTTATTCATGTCAAGTTTTCTGCTTTTAGAGTGCTGTATTTACGTTTTGAGTCCTCCAGTTTATGCTGCTCTGTCTGAAAATTCCAGATTCTTAAAATAAAAAAATAAAAAAATAAAAAAATATATAGAAATTTTTTTTTATTCGGTGAACCGAGAGACCTCATTCGGTCGACCGAGAATTTATTTTGTTTTGTTCTCGTTCTATTTTCGGAATTTTAACGTGTCTGCTTTATCCTCAGTATGTTTAATCCGTAGTCCGATAGCGACATGGAAACCATTTTAAAATCGAGTCCACGGTCTATTTTGTTTTTCTTCTGCTTGCGAAACCAGGGAAGCAATAATCTGAGTCAGTAATTTTTCGCGGGCGCTGAGAGAATAACCCAGCAAATATGTGGAGCTACGAATCTAAGATGGGAAAAGCGATGGAAGCAATACCTTTAAAGCACCAAGATGGCTCCGAAAATTTTTTAAAGGCTTAAATTCTTCGTGGTACAATGTTGAAGGCAAGGTACTACCTTTTTGCTTATGTTTTACTACCTTTTGGTTTTTTGAGCATAAGTTAGCCTATACATGAACCTTAGTATGAATCGTAGCCCGGAGTTGGTTTGTAAGAATAATTTTATTAGTGTCGAAGGTTTTGCCCCATATCTGTCTCATCTAGAGGGTGTAAGAAAACATGTAGTCGTTGAAAGGAAGCGAAGAAAAAAGAGTTCCTCGTAGTTACATAAAATCTCATTGTCCTATGCATGAGATTGCTTCTACTGGCCATGGGAGCAACAAATTGTGTAGTTTAAGCATTCAAAATCTAAAGAAGACGTTGAGTTTTGAGAGAACACAATCTTCTGCTTTCGTTGAGTTTTATGGTGATGGCTTCTCGGTGAACCCACCTTAAACAGAAACGAGATTACGCTTTGGGTGACAATTTAGAAATCGGAGACTCTTAGTACATGGGTTCGGAAATGGTCTAACCATGGCTGGGCGAGTTCAACCGAGCTTCGGCTCAATCGACTCCCCTCCACGTGTGATGTACGTTACAGCAGTTCAACAAGACTTAGCATAGCCGATAAGCCTTCAGGCTAAACGGGGCTTAATCTTGACGGATTGGCCTGAACTGTCACATATGTTCCAACGAATAAGACGGCGTAGGCTTGCCTACATAACCGACCTTATTCGGAGTACTTAGATTCATTGTTTCTTATTGTCAAGGCCAAAACCATAATTTTAGCCGAGTTTCTTAGAATTCACTAATTCCTAAAACGAGAGCCGAGGTAAGAGCTTTGGATAAATGGTATGGATAAATGTTGTTTCCTAGGTCTCACAACCAAGGGAAGGGTATTAATCCGCAAAAGCAACAAGCCCACCTCTTATAGTGCGCGAAGGGTCAAAGTCTGGCGATCCAAGAATGATAATTGACAAGGATAATTTTTTTTGGAACGTCGAGCTGAGGACTTTAAACTCAGAACTACTTCTTTAAAACCCTTAGGATTTCTTTTTAGGATTTTAGGTTTTGTTTTCTTTGAGTCAAATAAAAGTAACATGACATATGTTGAGGTTTTTTATTTTGCCGTGTTCTGATGGCCATTGGGCTAAGGATGTGCAAAACTTTTTTACTCAATATAGGCCACGTGAAATAGAGTTCCGTAGGAGAGTCGAAAAATTGCTAAAGAAAAGGAAATTTAGCAAACAACCTTAAGATGGAAGCATTAAGAGAGCTTGAGAATTATTGAAAATGTAACAGAGAATGATTGGTGCGAACAAGAACAATTTTGGTCAACTTCCAAAACCTTTTAGAATGGTGATCCAAGTGAAAATCCAAAGTGATGTGCAATTCATTCTGCAATTTTTCACCTTCAAACTTTTCGATCCTCTCACCAATCTGCCCGGAAGTTCACATTTCTAACCATTCTTTCATCGTCTCTCTTTCTTTCCATCTGTTTCACTCTCCCACCCAATCTCAATGCCTTAACCATTTTCAACCCACCCATAAACACAATTTCTTACCCACCCCTTATCTTTTCTTCCCAACCTTATGTGTATCTTTTTCTAAACCCATCATACTCTCAACCTCCATTTTGTTTACAAAATACCTTTGTGTTGCGGAATTTGAAATATTGCTCAGCTTTAATGATTATCTTTTATCATTTTGATTTTCATGATCCTAGTTGGGGGAAGTGTAGCTCTGACCCTAGCTAGATTTTAAGAGTTTTTGGTTCGATCAAAATACAACCTATCTTTCTGCTGGAAGTTTTAAATTTCACACTTTTCCGACTATTCCGGCATTTCTAGATGATAAGTTTTGTTCTACATTATCTCACCGATCCGACCTTGTTGATGACGGTTATGACTTTTACGTGATACATTGGGTTATTCGTAATTTCGAGGAGTAGCTACATCTTCCTAAGTTCTTGATATCCAATGCAAGCGAGAATTTTCTGCGCTAACTGTTTGATTTTATCATTATCCTCTGGGTCGCATTGCATCTGTTATTCCTTACCAAGTTTCTCTTTTATACTGGAATGAATACATAGTGAGCCACCCACCTCGTGTTTTCCCACATGGGGTTATGCTTTTGATCTTTGTCTTATCCACCCGGTTTTAGATGAAGACTACCATCTTTAGTTGCTTGTTTATTTTTCTTTCTATTTTTCTTGTCTTTGGTTGTATAAAATAAAGTGGCTTAAAATGTTTTTCGGTCTTCATACCTC
The DNA here is from genome assembly GCA_026214975.1 of Gentiana macrophylla. Classification (NCBI taxonomy): domain Eukaryota; kingdom Viridiplantae; phylum Streptophyta; class Magnoliopsida; order Gentianales; family Gentianaceae; genus Gentiana; species Gentiana macrophylla. The sequence continues at coordinate 43,221,627 of CM047807.1, read as the reverse complement.
ATTACCGCCACATTATTTTATAACTTCCATAGACATGGTATTTGACGGTTTCGTGGAGTTTGTCTGCTTATACAGGTTTTCACTTGCTTCTCCACAACGTCTTTGAAATTTACTCCGATCTTTTCCTTTACTTGAGAGCCGTTTCCAGAGCTAAGTCTTTTCCTAACTTCATTTATTTTTGTCATTGAGGACAATGCCATGTTTAAGTGGGGTAGTAGAGACTTAGCCATGTTATGTTATAATGGAAAATTGAATGAAACGGTACAAAATTGAAAAAATTGAATAAATACCATATTAGGTATCTCGTACCCTTAGAATTGTGAGTTCCTAGCTAAGAATTGATAGGAAAGGAACCAAGTTGCATGAGTACGTGATCATTTTATACTTATGTAAAGTTAATTTAAGGATATTCATGCCCGTTTTTGCGAGTAGTTATTTATTATTCAATTACTCAATCTGTGAATCGAGTTTACCGCACGAATCATAATAACTGAAGAAATTATGTGTACATTGCATAGATGATTGGTTATGTGAACTTAGTATCAATATCTATCTGCTGATGCATTCTTATATTTTAGCCATTAAAGCGGAGTAATAAGCTTGAGACGTACCTGTGTTTGACAATGCGTTAAAACACTGGGCTTGTAGTAACATTACCAAAGTAGCCCCGCGCTTGTGGTAATATTCGATGCTATACATGATCTAAGATAGGGGGATACTCTAAAAAGTTTTCTTCCTTGAGATTAATAGTATTTAAAAAATATGAAGATATGAAAAAATATTCAACTCTTTAAGAGGCTTTGAGTAGTTCTCGGTCTCCAAGTCCAAAATCCCTATAGATACGCTCTTGCTTATTGCTCTAGTGCTCTAACCATTGCGAGGCATAAGAAGTATGAATGCTGAGGCTAGTAGGTTGAGATTGCGAAGTTAGCATAAACTCTAATCTTGCCACGAATATATAAAACTAAATGCACATGCACACATCACTTCGATTCATAGCAAGTAGTGAATAATGGATATCTTATGAGCATGACTAGTATGAGTTGACTTGAGTTTCTTGTGTAAGTATGATTTGACCATAGAAAATGTAGTCTTGGGGAATGACTTATTAATGCTTTGTTCGGGACGATCAAAGTCTAAGTGGGGGGTAGTTGATGACGGTCAAATTATACCCGTAAAAGTCATCAACATTGACCTTAAATCGAGATTAATAATATATATTTCATATTAAATCACATGTTTATATTTATTATTTAATGTTAAGTGATTATTAATATGATATTTGGTATTTAGCCGTTTTCATTATTAAAAGCCAATTTATTGTGCTATAAATGCTGATTTTGTAGATCACGACAAATCGAGAGGATTAATGTCATTCAATCAATGGTCTCAAGATAATAGAGGAAGAAAATCGGAGCATTAAATGAAAGATTAATCGAGATCAACACGCAAGCGTGCGATGGGGAACAAGTCGACAAAGAGACGCGCTTAACACGTGTAAAAGGGCTCGATCGACCGAGCCTATCCATTCGGTCGACCGAGTATGTCGGCTCGGTCACTTTTCGGATTTTTTCGTATTTACCTTCTAGATCCTTCATAAGTCGGCAGAAACCCCTATATAAGCAGCAGCTACGAGAAATTGTAAATCATCCCATCATCCCTTCATTCTTCCTTTAATCTTACAATTCATAATACAACTTTGATACATTGTAGAATAATTTGAGGGTTTCCAGCAATTTAAGGGCTGCAATATGTAAGCCTTTATTTTCCGTTTCTTTCTTTTAAGTAATTAATCCCTCCCAATTATGCTTTATCGTTTGAATTAGTTAATCATAGCTAGATGATATAGATCTAGGCTATGACGTTAGGGATGTGGCGACTCCTTGTCTATGGGGATCCCATAACCTACGTCATACACTTAGTATTTATTCATGAATCTACTTGATTTAATTAATGCGTATCTATGTTAGTTTATATGAATATCGTAAGAATTCTTCGCTTAACTGCTACGTATGATGAAACACCGAGAGATATGTTCGGGATGTAACCTGGGGACGAAATTGATTCGGGTGACCGAATGAGTTCACTCGGTCGACCGAGCCCACCTATTCGGTCGACCGAGCCCACCTATTCGGTCGACCGAGCCCACCTATTCGGTCGACCGAGCCCTGTTTTATCCGTTAAATAGCCACGTCTTTATGGTTAGGTTAACTTAATAGAATTTATCATCTCAGTAGGTATGGCTACGGCTACGTTGCTCGTCTGTTTTAATTAGCGTATGATTAGGAAATACCAATATAGGGCTCCTAGGTTGGCTCATGAATGATCTTCCGGGACTTTCAGCGAGATCTAGGTAGGTTTTGTATTTGGGAATTGAGCTCACCTAGTTATACGTAAATCGTAGATTAACATGAGACCGCTCAGGTAATTGTTAATAGGACAGAGACTGATGCGATCGTTTAGGAAGTACGCCTAACCACATGAATGTTGCCTAGATGAGGTGTACGATTAATATCGGCATCCTTAGAGTCGTAAGCGTGTGAGTTATATGAGATGGAGGCACTAAAAGGCGAAGTCACGTAACAATATCACAGTGATTTAGTGACTTACCGGTGCTAAGTCAAGTTAAAGAGGATGACTCCCGTAGCCAATCTAAGATAGATACAAACGGATTGACAGTTAATAAGTTCAGTTTATTATATAAATTATCTAGGTCCAAACGATAAAGACTATAATTGGGGAGGTTAATTACGTTGTGTCGAGTCGTGTCTTTACTTTTCTTGTCTTATGTTGGTCGTAGACCGCCTCTATGTCCTTGACATGTTAATTAATTGTTTGTATATAAGATGATCCACAATTGGTTCCCTGTGGGATCGACCTTGATTCACTATAGCTATACTACGATGGGCCTAGTCCTCTTGCTAGTACTGGTTTATGGTGGTCGAGTATTTTATTATAACCTGATCGACCCCGATCAAGTACGGTTTTTCTTTTTTTTCATCGCTTGCCACAATCGTTGCAAACACTTGTACCTACATTGAATTCATAAATCCAAACATCAAACAACCACAACACAATTTAAGACAGGACTACCTAACAAGAAATACATTCAAACCTCCTTATCTTCAAAAAGCGCAACACTTTCGATGCGCTCACCCTCCTTGTCACTTCCCACTTCAGCATTCTTGGGAGAGCCTTTTCATCAAAAAGCCTCCCCAATTTCTGTAAAGACGGAATGGATTCCAGTGCCCATGCCTACGTACACATCACATTTACAAAGAGCTTTCACAACATTATATGCCTTCCACATTAAAATAACAAAACAAAATCATAATACATACCAACACAGCATGCAACAATCCATAAGATGTATATTGGATCTTATCCTCATGCTTTGTGAACAACCCACTTAAGTTCCGCCTAAACAAGTTAACCGTGCAACTATAGGATAGGTTCCCCCAAGGATACATGTTGAATGCATCCAGATCATCCACCAACTCAAACCACCACCACTCCAATGCCACATTCTCCTCTGTAGCTAACAAAACAAAAATCAAAACAACCACCAATCCCAACTTGTATTTATCGTCGAATGCATCTTTATCTCTACGATTTCCATTCTTAACTCGATCAAAAAAGCGCCAACAAATCCTTTCGGTTTATCGCCGCTTCCCTTAAAGTATTTTTGTCCAAGCCGACAAAGTCTTCCTTCTTTTCTTCAAACATCCCACGGTAACCAAACTCTCAATCCGTAACAACTAAAAATTCATTCACACCAAACCTCAAAGGCTTGTCCCCGATCATAAACCAAAACGATTGATCATTTTTATCGTTCTTTAACTGCCTCATGATCAATTGATGAAGAATTTGATAACAACTCATTTTATGAAGCCCAATTAAATGTCCAAAGCAACTATCTTTAAACAATTTCTTGTGCTTATTGTCTAGGTTATCATACACATACTTAGCTTTATCATCAATGCACCTGTTAACAATCTCACAAATTTTTGCCTTTTGTGCATGTGTTACGTTGTATTTCATCCCCATTTACTACAAAATAAACAAAAATACATAAAAAGCTTTACCGATCACATACTAGATGGATTACCATAAACACACTTCAATGGATTAAGGCAAACAAATCCGATAACTCTAATTCCATAAATTATTGTTTAAGTACTTACCACACAAACTGAATTTGAACTGAATCGACACGATTTGCAGCCAGAAATCAACCAATTCCACCACTGACCGTCGGAAAACACTTGCAAAAAGAAAGCCTATAGCCTTCAGGGGATCTTCAATCAGATTGGTTTAAAACAAGTTTGAGTTTGTTTTCGGTTGAACTCGTGAAAATGATGAAAGGTTTTTACCGCGGTGAAGAAGATGAGAACGATTTTGGGGATTTTTGGGCTAATCGATTTTGGGGTTTCGATTTGGGAGCTTCTCGATTTTAGGGGTTAAAGTGTTGGAAATAGGAGTGAAAATGGCAGGGCATAATGGGAAGTTCCATGATTTTAATCCTTTTCACATTTCTCCTTTTTTTAAAAACCTTTTTTTGGTCAAAGATTATTTACGCCTGAACTTTGTGAACATGGGTCTTTTAAGCCATTATGCCGAAATTTTTTGCACTTACAATAATTATGGAATTTTAAAAAAATCAAGAAAAAATATAGGGACTAAAATGTAGTTATATCATATTTGTTTTTTTTATGTGGTGTATTAAGTAAATTGTGGTGTATAAAAGTTAAAAAAAATAATATTAAAAAAAAATACCGGAAGTAAAAATGGGATGCCAATAGAACGACTCTAAGAATAATAATAAAAACATCATCCTCCGGCCACACACTCACCCGTTCCCCAGCTACCCTCAGCCACTGTCCCACTCTCCCCATTCTTCTGGGGAGTTCTTGTGTGGTGTGGGAATATACACCTCGATGTGACCCGTGAATTGATCGAAGTCACACAATTTCCATCCAGGATAGAAACTGTGTGGTTCTGATCAACCCACGGATCACTACGGTGCATATGAAGATAGCACACAAGAATTTCCCCATTCTTCTTCCTTCCAATTTCTGCGACACCTTCCCCAGCAAAACAAAACAAGAAGAAAAAAAAATCTATTGCAACTCGTTAGCCATCCATTGCCTGCTATATTTTTTTCACAAAAACTCAATCAACCTCCCAATCTTGAACATACGCATCAAATACGTACAACCCACAACCCATCAATCTTGTATCCCGATTCTCTTGTGGTTCCTTGTCCCTTCTAGCCACCTATTTTGCTACCTGCCTTTTACTGCTTTGCATATTATCGAGCCAACATGCTCAAACTATGATGCATGGATACGTGAGTTTTCAGCCGTATCGCGTATCCGATACGCCACGGATACGGATACGGCAAGGATACGCAAGATACTGTTGGAAACAGCGCCCGAAAGACAATTTATGTAATTATTTTTAGAATTAATAAATGACAGATTTATTCTCATCTTATTACTTGCTTCGTGCTTGTAAGTAATACATTACTGAAAACCCTAAGTCGTATCATATGTAGCCATATAAATTAGTGTGTGTCGCACGCGAGGATTAAGTTTATGGTGATACACTTGAAATAATGGTCCGTGATTGAGAAATCTTATTAAATCACAAGATGATCATATATGGATTAACCTTAATCCTGAAGTGATTGCATACTCCTACTTATTTCATGATAGGGTTTGATGTGTTCGTTAAGGATCGCTAAGAGGCGCGGTCCGAATCACTTTCACGTTGGCACTATTCTGGAATGAGCGAGAAGTGTGTGTCTCACAGATATGGAATTCATTCCTTCCTGCGGGAAGTAGAAAGACAATCCCCTTATTTGTTAATCCTAGAAACCGATCGATCCCGGGAGTTCGTATTGGTTATGAACTAATTGATCACTAGTGGGTTGATGGTAAATAAGGATAAGATGTTTTGAAGAGGTTTTACGGAAATAATCCCACTTCATTACGGATAGTCTATGAAGGGTTAGTTTGTATGTAATGATTATATCAATGGACACTTATCGACTCGACTCGACGTTTTGAGAATAAGTTATATCTATAATCGATAGAGTTCAGTTTCGGTTTTATGGTAGCGTAATTCCGGAATTAATAAGTTGAGTAGAAATATTCTGTTCGATGAATATTTTATTCATTTTATTGTAGGTACTGGTTATAGGTCCATGGTCCCCGGGTTGGCTCCTAACACGCGAGTGCTTTCTCGTTTTGTGGAACCTCGAGAATAAATTAAATAGTTGGTCTATTTAATGAATATGCAATATTATTTGGTAAATAATATGTAAAATAGAAAAGACATTTTCTATTAATTTAATGATATATGTGGCGCCCCCCTATTGTGATAAATTAGGAAAAGAAATTTTCCTGGATTATGTGTTATGTGTAATTAATTAATTATCTATTTGTGATAAATTAGGAAAAGAGATTTTTCTAGATTATGTCATATGTGTAATTAATTAATTATCTATTTTGTTGTATAATTAATGGAAAAATAAGAGATTGATTTTTTGGGAATTATCTCTTATCTTTTAGCAAATATCTTTTCCTTGTGGGAATAGGTAATTGTGGTATGAAAATGATAACTCTCTTGACTAGTTATTTTCTTATATAAAGAGAGTTCCTCCCAACACAATTTAACACACAATTTGCGCCACATTACAATAAAAAGAAGAGAAAAATTAGTTTCTTGTTCTAGTCATTAAGAGTAGAAAAACCTAGGGTTTTTCTTGTGCATATTCGAGGAGGTTCTACGGCGAGGATCGACGTCCACCAGTCGTTGCTTGGAGATACAATCCGGAAGATCACGTCTTCTCCCTTGGTCGATTGCCTATTTCTCTCCGGTTGGGGTAAATCTACTAACCTTCTTGTAGATTAATTTATTATGCGAATCATATAGTGGTAAAATCGTAAACGAATTTAATTAGTAGCTTCCGCTGTGCATGATCGAGCGTCTCAATCGGTGTTGAGTATCAGATCTGACGATCCAATTATGGATCGGATCCGGATTCGGGCTTCTGTATATCCAGCATGTGGTATCGGAGCCAGGTTTAAGCGATTTTGCGATCTTGATTTCATAATTAATTAATAAGGAGTGGAATAGAATAAAATTGTATCTTTTTATTTTTTTATGCGATTGAATGTTTTGGTTGACGAGATGGATTGGGGTTGGTACCTGTTTACCGTTAGATCTATTGTAAACCCGGTTTTTAGGGTATAGGATATCATGTAATTTATTTTTTGCAATCTTAATTTTCTGCATTTATTTTTAATTCGGCCGAGTCCTATTTATTTAATTCGGATGAAGATTGTAAAGAATAAAAGTAGTGTCACAGTGGTCAAGACACATGATCAATTGTGCGTAGTCTAGAGTTCGAATCCCCCTGTTAGGATTAATTTTAATTTTGAATTTTTTTTCATATTTTTTTTTTCCGTTCCTGTTATAAAATCTTTCTTTTTTTTTCTGCTCGAAAAAAAAAGAATCGACAAAAAAAAAAAAACGAAATCGGAAAAAAATAGTTCGAATCCCCCTGGCTGGATTAATTCTGAATTTTTTTTATATTTTTTTTCCGTTCCTGTTCGAAAATCTTTCTTTTTGTTTCTGCTTGGGAAAAAAAAACGAATCGACTAAAAAAAAAAACGAATCTTTCTTTTTGTTTCTGCTTGGGAAAAAAAAACGAATCGACTAAAAAAAAAACGAAATCGGAAAAATATAAAGGGGGAAAGGGGAATCAAACTCGGGTGGTGATGAAAGAAGAAGGAGACTTTAACCAACTCAACTGGAGCAGTTTTTGATAAAGGAACAAGAGGAGAAAATTAAATACTTGAGGTGGCTGAAGAAAATAGTAGATTAATATTTTTTTATGCTTAGGGTTCATTCAATTTATAGATTAGATACGGGGGTACCAACGGTCCATCTCAATGGTTTATTTTTCGTATTTATTTTCTTTTGTGATTATTTATGTGATATAACCATGCCATGCATCATATTCATGAATTCCACTCCAAGCATATGCATACATGTAGAAAATTAATATTGACATTAATTAGACATGTATGAATACGATAATTAATTTAGATTAAAAATAAATTAAATTAATTAAAGGAAACGAAATTTATCGAGATATAAAATTCACATGATAAACTTAATTTTTGGACCTAAAATTCTTTGAGGATTTAATTATGTAGTGTCTACATAAATGGAATTTTAATAATCAAAATTTGGAAAATCGTGAAAAGATTGGACACTAACTAGACGGTATTTGGAACCGATAAGTTGGTGATTACTTGTCATTATTTATTGTTTTCGATTATTGGAAACTTCTAAGATCCTAAATTTTTATCATGATTAAATTAGGACATTAAAATTCATCGGTGAATTTTTGTTGTGTAGTGACTACACAAGAGATTTCTAAAAAATCGACAAATTGGAAAATCATGAATATAGTGTCACCAGTTAGACGGTATTGTGATTTATTGTTTTTCGATTTGGTGGGAAATTCATAAGTCCTAATATATTAGGATTACGAAATTCTTGGTGAATTTTATTTGTGTAGTGTCTACACAATGGAATTTTAATAATAAAAATTGGAGGATCGTGGATATAGTGACACTAGTTAGACGGTATTTGGAACCGATGAACTAGTGGGAGGATTATATTAAATATTCATGATCTATTGTTTTTTGATTATTATAAAATTCTAAAATCCTAAAGAGACTACCTAAATTTCAAAATAACGAGTAGGAGCGGGGAAGGTGGCAACCGACCCCACGGCCTCTACTGTTGACACAAGCACGTGAGAGAATGGTGACGCCTCGAGCCGCTTTGATTACGGCCCCCTACGGATGGCCTTCACCCCTATCAAGATTCAAGGCTTGGTCTCCGAAATGATAGGATTTTGGGTACTCGTCGAGTCACTGACCGACCCTGCGGCGGCATACTCGGGGCGTACTTTGAGTTCTGAAATAGTAGGTCACACTCAAAAGGATATTTTTGGAAATATTTGGCTGAAAAATGGAGGTAATCAACAATTGAATGGAGATGTTGATTCTTAATGGTTTGATTGTTGAAGAGATTGTCTCAATTTAACTATCATTGTGTTGATACCGACCCTGCGGCGGCAACACGATGTGAGGTTAAATCCTTGGAATGGTAGGATAAACTGCATGCATGACATCACGTTTATAATTCCTAAAATAATTATTTGTTGTGATGAATGATTTGATTTATATTTCTGTCATAATTTATTTTCGCAACTATATATCATCTCACGGTATCTAAATTGCTAAACACGATAAATTGAATAATAATGACTTCGTAAAAGTGGAAAAGTAACAAGAACGTTGAACTCAATAATCGAGAATGCAAATTAATTTTTCGGAAGAGGATGTTCCTCTTGAGCCTACAAACTTAAGTGACGTTGATAAGAATGTAACTGCTGATGCTCGTGATGAGCGAGAGACAAAAACAAAATTAGTTCAAAGATGACGAGAATGATTTGGATTCAGTCTCACTAGACATCCCACAGTTCATGAGTAGTGTCTACTCAAATGAACTGCTAGTTCACGGCCATTTCCTTTATAGAAAGCCAAGAATGGGAAGGTAAATGTCTACAAGTGTAAGTCATATAAACTAAATAAGTTAAAGGCTAAACCGAAATATTAATAAAAGAAATTAAAGGATAACGAAAGTGATTTCGGATCACTAACCTATGAATCCTTAAAGACTTTCTTAACCGGGATTATGACCCGGAAGCTAAATTCTTTTGTAAGAACAAGGTAGCTAGGCATTAATGATTAAAGATTAGACAACGGGCAAGTAATCTCAGCTGAATTAGTGGGAGTGATATAAGGAAAGAAATTTTGGATTTTAATCCTTGAATATCGCATAAATTTAATTTCTGTTTTCAGATTCGTTGGAACAAATGGATTCACTTGCAAATCGATAATATAGTTGCCTTAAAGAAAGTGAATATGACATTTGTATACGATTCTGAGACTTGGACTTTTGTCTGATAAAGTCAGAACCACTCAGTAATGCTGAAAAGGTATATGTAACACATCATAAACTATTAAGACAAATGGTTTCCGTATTTAGATAAACGATTCTTCAGTATCTATTAATTAGAGCATATATCCTAGAGATAAGATATGAAGACTGGCTAAGGGTGATTCCTATCTCCCAGTCTAAGAACATTATCTCAAAGGAAAAATGACTAAGTAACCTTTCAATTGGGAAAGGGTAATGGAGCTAAAGAAGTATCATAGCTTGTTCATATTGACCTTCGGGGCCTTATGAAGGATACAAACTAGTGGGAGCTTCTGAGTAATAGACATTTTGTCTGATGACTACTCGAAACGCCGATTAGTTTATCTAACTATTTGGAGGAATCTATGATATTACCAAAGAAACGAGTATTTCATGCTCAGATATAGGCTGTAGCATAGTTTCGGCACTGATGCTCAGCCTGCCTCCGAGTGAAACGATTTCTCTGAAAGGACAAACCATGTATTGCCTTGTATAGTCATTGATATGTTACGATACACTGCTTAACTCAATTAAGATATTAATTGCAAAATAAACGGTTTACATTGTTATGTAATACCCGAGAAGTCTACCTGGAATATGCTTATGAATTTGTGGATAAGGAGTGAAGTAAATTTACTCCACTTCCGCAAATAGAGGCGTTTAGTACTTCGTGCTTGAAGGTAGGACTAGAGATTTTGCATACACGTTCAGATGGTGATTGTTCGCGAAATATCTTAATGCTATGAGTAAAGGGTAGTTGTAAGATTCTTAAGATCGGATAGTGACGGTTACACTGTCATTCTAAAAGAATGTTTAAATAACAACCTTGGACTTTGAAGTACAGTACTCAAGGAGTTACTATCTGATTTAATCAGACCACATCCAACATTGGTTGTTGAGGATTATGCTGATAAACACTACTAAACCAGATCAGAATGTTAATTCACCCAAATCCAATGGGAGTATGGTTTATCCCTTGACTCGTTATGATTATGCAGACTTTACAGTCTGCTGGGGGTGATTGATAACCTATGGTCTATATTGGAGGGCTGTATAGGATTTTGATAATTAGAGGTTGGTTTAAAGCCATATACCTGTAAATGGAGTTTTGGCACTCCATGTTTGTTCATACTCTTGTAGAACCACCTAAGTGTCTCAGGCCCAATGGGGGAAATTGGATCTACATGGAAAAGAGTCGAATGAATGAGAAAGTTTATCTTTCTAAGCAAAGACAAGTGGTCTGGGGGTAATTCCCTGAGAAGTAGAGAGTTAACCAGGGGTGATGCCCTAAAACTCTCTCACGATTCGGCCTTGCTTAACTCCCTGGAAAATAGGAAGATTACCAGGGGTGATGCCCTGAAACTTTCTTGCCAAACAAATGAGCTTGAATTCATTCGGAACGGAAGGGTTTTAGCTTAAAGCCAATGACAAATGCTTATATCCATTGGTGGATTAATGCAAACCTTTAGGACATTAAAAGTCACATGTTTTGAAATGTGTGGGCTTGACCAGAATATTGATGAGTCTTTTGTAGACCAGAGAATCAATATTGATAAAGTAGTAAACGCTAGTGTTAATAAAGGGTGACACTGCAACAGTTGTAAGCAACGTGAGTGTGTTATCTGAAGTCAGAAACTGACGAACCAAGATTCTCTAAATCGGAGAAGTGGACTATATTCTTATAATTTGATTCGGTCGAATTCATGAGAACAATTTTTGGCAATATCCCATGCATCTTATTGGTTAAGATGATGATGCATTTTTGTTTTCAAAAGTCAACTAGAGGTTTCCTACCCAACCCCTCATTGAATAATTCTCTCAATCTTCGGATATAGAGAAAAATGGGATATATTCTCTCTTGGATAGAGAAAGTCAGTTTATTAAAAGTCGAGTAAAGTCGAATCTTGGATTCGAGCATTGGATAGCAGTATAGTACATCCTCAAGTATCTTAGGAGAATGAGGAATAATATGCGTCTATATTCAGGTGCATACCTGAGTATTGTTGACTACATTGATTCTAACTTATAGTCAGATTAAGGATGATCGTTAATTGATCTCGGGCTCAGTGTTTTTCTCATAGTGATGGAGCTATAATCAGGAGCAATCCAGCACTACCACTTTGACTATGTTAGTCGAATACTTAGCAGCTTTCGGAGTAGATAAAGAGGCAGTGTGGCTTAAGAAGTTCTTTGTTGGATCGGGAAGTGATTCTAGGTCTCGATGAGCCAATACCATTTTTTCTATGAAAACAGTTGAGAGGTAGCTCATGCAAATGTTCTTCACAGTCAAAAGAGGTCAAAAGCATATTAAGAGAAAGTACCAGCTGCTCAGACAGACCGTGCAGAGAGGCGACGTTTTCGGTCCTAAAGATCGCCTTGAGCTGACAACCTAGCTGATCAGTTTACTAAGTCTCGTGGCATCAATTGTCAATGATAAGCGCTTGGCGGGTATAAAATTAGGAGATATGTCTCATCTGCTTTAGAGCAAGTGGGAGAATGTTGTGGATAGATAGAATAAGGGTGTGGTGCTCTAAAAAAACCATTGCTTGTCTCTACAGGCAAGTGGGAGATTGTTAGATGTAGTGTGCCTGAAAGACAATTGTTGCTTGTCCTTTCGGGCAAGTGGGAGATTGTTGGAAATAGAGCATGAAAGACAATTTATGTAATAGTTTTTAGAATCAATAAATGACAGATTTATTCTAATCTTATTACTTGCTTCGTGCTTGTAAGTAATACACTACTGAAAACCCTAAGTCATATCATATGTAGCCATATAACTTAGTGTGTGTCGCACGTGAGAATTAAGTTTATGGTGATACACTTGAAATAATGGTCCTTGGTGAACTTAATCAAAGTATGAGGACTATTGATTAAACCACCATTAATGTGCCCAGAACACTTTATGGTCTTATCCGGACCGTTGACATTGGTTGTCTAGTGGGGCATTTATATATGATGTAGTCATATAGGACTGGACCGATTTAATCTGCATTTCTCATATAAATCCGTGATTGAGAAATCTTATTAAATCACAAGATGATCATATATGGATTAACCTTAATCCTGAAGTGATTGCATACTCGTACTTGTTTCAGGATAGGGTTTGATGTGTTCGGTAAAGATCGCTAAGAGGCGCGGTCCAAATCACTTTCACGTTGGCACTATTCTGGGATGAGTGAGAAGTGTGTAGCTCACATATATGGAATCCATTCCTTCCGGCGAGAGGTAGAAAGACAATCCCCTTATTTGTTAATCCTAGAAACTGATCGATCCACAGAGTTCGTATTGGTTATGAACTAATTGATCACTAGTGGGTTAATGGTAAATAAGGATAAGATGTATTGAAGAAGGTTTACGGAAATAATCCTGCTTCATTACGGATAGTCTATGGAGGTTAGTCTCAGATGTAATGATTGTATCAATGGACACTTATCGACTCGACGCTTTTTGAATAAGTTATATCTATAATCGATAGAGTTCGATTTGGATTTATGGTGGCGTAATTCGAATTAATAAGTTGAGTAGAAATATTACGCTCGATTAATATTTTATTCATTTTATTGTAGCTACCGTTTATAGTCCATGGTCCCGGTTTGGCTCTAACACGCGAGTGCTTTCTCGTTTTGTGGAACCTCGAGAATAAATTAAATAGTTGGTCTATTTAATGAATATGCAATATTATTTATTTGGTAAATAATATGTAAAATAGAAAACATATTTTCTATTAATTTAATGATATATGTGGCGCCCCCTATTGTGATAAATTAAGAAAAAAAATTTTCCTAGATTATGTCACATGTGTAATTAATTAATTATCTATTTTGTTGGATAATTAATGAAAAAAATAAGAGATTGATTTTTTTGAGAATTATCTCTTATCTTTTAGCAAATATCTTTTTCTTGTGGGAATAGGTAATTGTGGTGTGAAAATGATAACTCTCTTTACTAGTTATTTTCCTATATAAAGAGAGTTCCTCCCAACACAATTTAACACACAATTTGCGCCACATTACAATAAAAAGAAGAGAAACATTAGTTTCTTGTTCTAGTTATTGTGCATATTCGAGGAGGTTCTACGGCGAGGATCGACATCCACCAGTTGTCGCTTGGAGATACAATCCGGAAGATCACGGCTTCTCCATGTTGGAAGTAGCGCCCGAAAGACAATTTCTGTAATTGTTTTTATAATTAATAAATGACAGATTTATTCTCATCTTATTATTTGCTTCGTGCTTATAAGTAATACACTACTGAAAACCCCAAGTCGTATCATATGTAGCCATATAACTTAGTGTGTGTCACACATGAGGATTAAGTTTATGGTGATACACTTGAACTATTAGTCCGTGGTGAAGTTAATCAAAGTATGGGGTCTATTGATTAAACCACCATTAATGCGCCCAGAACACTTTATGGTGTGACCGTCTTATCCGGACCGTCGACATTGGTTGTCTAAGTGGGGCATTTATATATGATGTAGTCATATAGGACTGGACCGATTTAATCTGCGTTTCTCATATAATTCCGTGATTGAGAAATCTTATTAAAAAACAAGATGATCATATATGGATTAACCTTAATCCTGAAGTGATTACAGACTCCTAATTGTTTCAGGATAGGGTTTGATGTGTTCGTTAAGGATCGCTAAGAGGTGCAGTCCGAATCAATTTCACGTTGGCACTATTCTGGAATGAGTGAGAAGTGTGTGTCTCACAGATATGGAATCCATTCCTTTATACGGGAAGTATAAATACAATCCCCTTATTTGTTGATCCTAGAAACTTATCGATCCGTGGAGTTCGTATTGGTTATGAACTAATTGATCACTAGTGGGTTAATGGTAAATAAGGATAAGATGTATTGAAGAAAGTTTACAGAAATAATCCCGCTTCATTACGGATAGTCTATGGAGGGTTAGTTTATATGTAATGATTATATCAATGGACACTTATCGACTCGACTCGACGTTTTGAGAATAAGTTATATCTATAATCGATAGAGTTCAGTTTCGGATTTATGGTGGCGTAATTCCGGAATTAATGAATTAAGTA
Source organism: Gentiana macrophylla (assembly GCA_026214975.1). Taxonomy (NCBI): domain Eukaryota; kingdom Viridiplantae; phylum Streptophyta; class Magnoliopsida; order Gentianales; family Gentianaceae; genus Gentiana; species Gentiana macrophylla. The sequence continues at coordinate 43,206,508 of CM047807.1, read as the reverse complement.
GAAATATTTTGTTCGATGAATGTTTTATTTTATTATTGTAGCTACTGGTTATAGGTCCATGGTCCCCGGGTTGGCTCCTAACACGCGAGTGTTTTCTCGTTTTATGGAACCTCGAGAATAAATTAAATAGTTGGTCTATTTAATGAATATGTAATATTATTTATTTGGTAAATAATACGTAAAATAGAAAAGACATTTTGTATTAAAAATTTGACAAAAGCGGCGCCACATATTTAGTGATAAATTAGGAAAAGAAATTTTTCTAGATTATGTCACATGTGTAATTAATTAATTATCTATTTGTTGGTTAATTAATGGAAAAATAAGAGATTGATTTTTTTTGGAATTATCTCTTATCTTTTAGCAAATATCTTTTCCTTATGGGAATAGGTAATTGTGGTGTGAAAATAATAACTCTCTTGACTAGTTATTTTTCTATATAAAGAGAGTTCCTCCTAGCACAATACACACATGAATTTGAGCCACAATACAAATAAAAGGAAGAAAAATTAGTTTCTTGTCTTAGTCATTTAGAGAAGAAAAACCTAGGGTTTTTCTTGTGCATATTCGAGGAGGTTCTACGGCGAGGATCGACGTCCACCAGTCGTCGCTAGGAGATTAAATCCGGAAGACTGCGGCTTCTTCATATGTCGATTTACTATTCCCTTTAAATAAGGTAAATCTTCAACATTCTCATAGCTAGATTAATTATTTATATAGATCAAGTCATGGTATTATCGCATGCGAATTTATTCGTAGCTTCCGCTGTGCATGATCGAGTGTCTCGATTGATGCTGTGAATCAGATCTGATGATCCAATTATGGATCGGATCTGGATTCGGGTTTCTGTATATCGAGCACTCCCTTGGTCGATTGCCTATTTCACTCCGGTTGGCGTAAATCTACTAACCTTCTTGTAGATTAATTTATTATGCGAATCATATCGTGGTAAAATCGTAAACGAATTTAATTCGTAGCTTCCGCTGCGTGATGGCCGTTTTATAGTATACCAACTTTGACCGGCAGAGTACCGAGTCGGTTGTAGTATAAAACTAGCTAGCAAGGTCGTAATCCCACAGGGAATTTAGTTAAGTACCAAAGCTAGTGTCATCTCTAGTTTAGATCAACAAGATTTTTGATGAGGTTATTAAACTATAACTTGCTATGTTTACAATGACTAACTAAAAACGAGAGCTTTAAACGATTAAAGGTGATAGCCGAGCTATGGTCCAATCAACTACTTACCAAACCCTAGCTAAGTCCAGAGGTATTCTTGATTTACCTAACCGTCTTGATGCCATACGTAGGGTGTCGTTTCCTATTTCCGAGAATAGACATTATTTCAATAATCTACCCTCCTATGTTAGGTTCAACAGTCCGCTGACCGAATTTAAATGACCTAACACGGTCTACGGCCAATGAAACGCTCGACAAGTCGATATAAACCTCACACACGAAACCAAATCTGAACAACTCAGTCGGTTTTACAGTGTGATCCTAGAACCCCTTTTCCCGTATCCTCTCGCAAAAATAAATCTATAAAAAAGACGCGTGATATACGATTATCAAGTCGCGAGTTCAATAAAAGTCATTTAAGAATAAGTTCTAGGACTACAAGCACATCAAGAATGATCAAATCAAACATCAAGAATAACACATGAACAAGCTAGGATCCAGTTTCGATGATTATCGCATAACTCGGCTATAAGGCGATTAGGTAATCATATTAACTATTAAACACAAGATTTCATCATAAAAGTAAATACAATCAAACAAGAGATAAAGATTATAAATACCTACACAATCTGAAAACCGATAGAAATCTGAGAACGAGAAAACTGAATATATAGCTATGCAATCCAAGATGATCCAAGTGTTTGTTACAAAAGATTATACTAAGGAAGCTTAAAAACCTAATCTATGGTGTTCTTGGAAGAGAAAATCACCAAAAAAATGTTGTGAAAAGTGATATATATCTATCCAAAACTCAAAATTGAGTTTTTATAGTGTTTGCCAAAACAGATAGCTAGCGTGCGCCTATGAAATGCCAGGCGCACGCCTGTCAACAATTTCAAAAATATCCCACCAGTAGAGTACTTGCTAGGCGTGCGCCTAGGCTTTCTTAGGCGTGCGCCTAGCTTTTGAGGAACATGGAGAAACACGGACTGAAACATTGGCACTTTTCCCCTCTCTAGGCGTGTGCCTATGGTAAGCCAGGTGCACGCCTGGCACACTTTTACTCCTACATGAGCTTCCATGCATCCCGAAGCTCCGTAACACGTTTTTCGGGCATTCTCGAACACTTAGTTCCTGAAAAATATCAAAACACACACCAAACGTAACCCCTACGGGACACTAGGGTAACCGAGAATGAGAGTAAAACGCCAAAAAGGATCGAGATTTCTGGATTATACATCCGGAACTCGAGAAAAGCAAAATGGAGTATAATGCATCAAAACCGAACCAAAATCTCCCGGAATTGTACAAAATGAGTCATTAAGGGTTACAAAAGTAGTAGAAAAATAGAGTCGAGTTGACTCACATCAACTACCCCCTACTTAGTGTTTGCTCGCCCCCGAGCAAAACCGAGCGTTCCAAACAGAAATAGAGTCAACATTGTCACATGTATGACAAACCTTCCGTATCAAATAGATAATGCAAAAGTAAAGACACGAATACATAAAACATTGGTTCTACCTTGTGTTGAAAAATGAAGGTGTGTGTGTGAAAATAGCTTCTTCGACATTAATTACTGACGACCGGTTCGGTTTATAGCCGCCTACGTACCAGGGTTACACCATAGGCTTATATGTCGTAAACATCTCCACTAATCGAGGTCTGTCGTCATCTAGTACGGTTGAGCAGGACTTGCAAGGTTATATTGTTAGGCTAAGGTTTGGGCAACGAAAGGATATTTACGATAAAAAAGAAAAGAGAGGGTGCAAAAGAGATGTAACCGTTATATATATACAAAACTCGGCTATCACTTCAACTTCAATCTTTCCGACTATTTACAATTTCAGAAACCAAACCCTAACTTCAACTTTCTCTTTATTTCCTTCGACTCCACAAAACTATAGTACCATAGTCCATTTTTGGACTTATAACAAACTATAATTACAAACTCTCTTCTTTATTTTGGATCAAAAGCCACAACCGGCTCGTTGTTACTCTCCTCTTTCCAACCAACTCATAACTCACGACACAAATCATAATCACTGTCTCAAAAAATACCTCGCAACATCGTATAAGAAATGTGCGGAGCTAAAAGCTCAGATGCAAGGTTATCAAAGATACGTAGACCGAAATAAAGCTCAGGGCATCGGATTATGGGTTAGTAACATGAAAGGCTAGTTCGGGTGGCGGTCTGGCCACCCTACAAAGGCTTAGAGGGGTAACTGTGGATATATGTATAAGGATGGCTTTTGGGTCTGATCGGGTCAAAATAAATGCCAAAACCGTCATCCCGTACCTAACAACGACGACCTTTCTATATCGCTTTGAAGTTACTAATATAAGTTCAAGGTAACCGGGTCATAACACAACTATAATCGTTCACTAGTTGAGTATTTAATGACGTCGAAGCTTATTACGTGAAGTTGTTTCAATTTTTCAACACACGATAAACACTACAAAGTAAAATGTATTCGAGTAGCTACACATGTCTCACTACGGGATATGAAAGCTCGTGATACAGTAGACAACGTCAAAACTATAAAAATTTGAAAAAAATCGCCCAAAATTTGACAAAAAAGGCGATAACCACTGAGTCATGACTCGAAATAAATAAAAACGGAAAATTAGCTATCTAGCCTCCACCCCATACTTAAAAATTGAACACCACCCTCGGTGTTTAAATAAATAAAAACGAGGGGTCAAAGACTTAGCTTAAACCCGGCAAAAGGCATAATTTCGGCATGTAGCTGTTGGAAGTAGTGCCCGAAAGACAATTATGTAATTGTTTTTAGAATTAATAAATGACAAATTTATTCTCATCTTATTACTTGCTTCGTGCTTGTAAGTAATGCACTATTGAAAACCCAAAGTCGTATCATATGTAGCCATATAACTCAGTGTGTGAAACACATGAGGATTAAGTTTATGGTGATACAGTTGAAATATTAGTCCGTAGTGAACTTAATCAAAGTATGAGGTCTATTGATTAAACCACCATTAATGCGCCCAGAACACTTTATGGTGTGACCGTCTTATCCGGACCGTCGACATTTCTTGTCTAAGTGGGGTATTTATATATGATGAGTCATATAGGACTGGACCGATTAAATCTGATTTTCTCATATAATTCCGTGATTGAGAAATCTTATTAAATCACAAGATGATCATCTATGGATTAACCTTAATCCGGAAGTGATTGCATACTCCTACTGGTTTCAGGATAGGGTTTGATGTGTTCGTTAAGGATCGCTAAGAGGTGTGGTCCGAATCACTTTCACGTTGGCACTATTCTGGAATGAGTGAGAAGTGTGTGTCTCATAGACATGGAATCCATTCCTTCCTGTGGGAAGTTGAAAGACGATCCCCTTATTTGTTAGTCCTAGAAACTGATCAATCCCGGGAATTCGTATTTGTTATGAACTAATTGATCACTAGTGGGTTAATGGTAAATAAGGATAAGATGTAGTGAAGAAGGCTTACGGAAATAATCCTACTTCAGTACGGACAGTCCATGGAGGGTTAGTTTATATGTAATGATTATATGAATGGACACTTATCGACTCGACTCGACGTTTTGAGAATAAGTTATATCTATAATCGATAGAGTTCAGTATCGAATTTATGGTGGCGTAATTCCGGAATTAATGAGTTAAGTAGAAATATTATGTTCGATGAATATTTAATTTAATTTATTGTAGCTACTGGTTATAGGTCCATGGTCCCCGAGTTGGCTCCTAACACGCGAGTGTTTTCTCGTTTTATGGAACATCGAGAATAAATTAAATAGTTGGTCTATTTAATGAATATGCAATATTATTTATTTGGTAAATAATATGTAAAATAGAAAAGATATTTTCTTATTAAAAAATTAATGACAAGTGGCGCCTATATTTTGTGGATAATTAGGAGAAGAAATTTTTCTAGATTATCTCACATGTGTAATTAATTATTTATTTATTTGTTGGATAATTAATGGAAAAAAAAGAGATTGATTTTTTGGGAATTATCTCTTATTTTGTAGCAAAAATATCTTTTCCTTATGGGAATAGGTTTTTGTGGTGTGAAAATGATAACTCTTGACTAGTTATTTTCTTATATAAAAAGAGTTCCTCCTAACACAATTCACATTGAGATTTGCGCCACTTTCACAAATAATGAAGAGAAAATTAGTTTCTTGTTCTAGTCATTTTTCTTGTGCATATTCGAGGAGGTTCTACGGCGAGGATCGACGTCCACCAGTCGTCTCTAGGAGACACAATCCGGAAGGCTACGGCATCTACCTTTTGTTGATTTTTCATCTCTCTCCGGTTTGGGTAAATCTACTAACCTTCTCGTAGTTGTTAATTACTTATGTCTCATATCGTAAATCGCATAAGCTTCCGCTGTGCTAAGATCGAGTGTCTCGATTGGTGCTATTACTTCTAGCATGTGGTAGCAGAGCCAAGGTTCAATTTTTACGATACCAAGAACATAATTAATTAAATTAGAGTGAAATTGAATAAATATTGCATCTTTAATATATTTTATATATATATATATATATATATATATATATATATATATATATATATATATATATATGCGATTGAATGATTTGGTTGACAAGATGGATTGGGGTTGAGTACTTGTTTTTGATTAGATCTATTGTAAGCTTCGTATAATTGATATTATACAGTATAGGGCATATGTAATTTATTTTGCAATTTTAAATTTCATAGTAGTAGTTTTTTTTTCTTTTCGGTGGATCCGTCGGCCAAGAATCTCCAAGTGGAAAAGCAAAGGGCGGCTGCAAGAAGGAATCCCAAGAGCAAAAAAAAGAAAGAAAAGGGAACGCTGAAGTACAAAAAGGAGGAAAAGTTATCAATAGTTGCATCAATGGTACGAGAGAGGAAAAAAAAAGGGGGGGCGGCGGCGGCTTTATTTATTTATTTTTTTTGTTGCTTTTCCTAGTTTAAATTGGTTAGATACGGGGTACCAACGATCCATCTCAGTGGTTTACTTTTACGCATTTATTTTCAAATCTGATAATTTATATGAAATAACCATGCCATGACATGCATCATATTCATGAATTCCACTCCTAGCATATGCATACATGTAGATAATTAATCATGATATTAATTAGGCATGTATGAGACGTAATTAATATAGGTAATTAATTAAAACGAACGGAATTTTATCGGAATATAAAATTCACATGATAAAATAAAATTTACTCGGTAAATTTAATTTTGGGATCTAAAATTCATTCGTGGATTTTAATTATTTAGTGTCTACATAAATTTTGAATTTTGATAATCTAAAATTGGAAAATCCGGAGAAGTTGGACACCAACAGAGCAAAAGGTTCAAAAATTGGTTCGGGCGGTCAAGAGGGCTTCGGCTCGACTCGACTTATCCGTCCAAGTGCGACGTTAGCGTCGGGGGTCCGGCAAGGTCAAGCTATCCGGCGAGCTGAGGCTCAATGGGGCAACCTTAGCCAAATTCATCCAAAGAATGCACATGAACCAACGAACAGGAAGGGTCGGCTTAGCCAATCCCGACACCGTTCGGTGAACTCGGTTAAAGCTTAGCCAGGGTTTAATACCGATAAGTTGGTGATTGCTTTTCAAGATTTATTGTTTTCAAATTATGGAGATGGAATTCTACAATTCTAAAACTTTTATCATGACATATTAGGACTATAAAATTCTAGTGAATTTTAATTGTGTAGTGTCTACGCAAAGATTTTCTATCGAAAAAATTGGAAAATCATGAATATAGTGTCGCTAGTTAGACGGTATTTGGAACCGATAAACTAGTGGGATCTTTAAATTTGTGATTTATTGTTTTTCGATTTGGTGGAAAATTCATAAGTCCTAATATATTAGGATTATAAAATTCATGGTGAATTTTAAATTGTGTAGTGTCTACACAAAGATTTAATAAATCCGTGAAATTGGAAAGTCGTGAATAAGTGACACTAGTTAGACAGTATTTGGAACCGATGAACTAGTGGGAGGATTAATCTAAAACAATAAATCATGAATATTTGGAACCGATGAACTAGTGGGAGGATTAATCTAAAATATTCATGATTTATTGTTTTTCGGATTGTAAATAAATTCTGAAAATCCTAAAAGACTACCTAATTTTCAAAATAACTAGTGGGAGCGGAGAAGGTGACAACCGACCCCTCGGCCTCTACTGTTGACACAAGCACCGTGAGAGAATGTGACGCCTCATGCCGCTTTGATTTCTGCCCCCTTCGGATGGCCCTCACCGCTATCAAAATTCTAGCCCTGGTTTCCGAAAGGATAGGATTTTGAGTACTCGTCGGGTCACTGACCTACCCTTTGGCGGCATACTTAAAAATCTGAAACAGTAGGTCACACTTAAAAATATACAAGAAAGTCACACTCTAAAATCTGAAACAGTAGGTCACACTCTAAAGGGTATTTTTGGAAATATCTTGGCTGAAAAAGGAAGGTAATCAACAATTAAATAGGAGATGTTCGATTCTTAATGGTAACTGTTGAGAGAGATTGTCTCAATTTAATCGTCACCTCTTTGACCTACCTTACGACGGCACTGTAGGTGTGAGATTAAATCCTTAGAATGGTAGGATAAACTGCATGCATGACATCACGTTTATTATTCCTAAAATTATTATATGTTGTGGTGTATGATTTGATTTATATTTCTGTCATGATTTATTTTCTACAACTGCATGTTATCTCATGGTATCTAAACGGCTACACATGATATATTGACTGGTAACGACTTCGTAAAAGTGGAAAAGTAACAAGAACGTTGAACTCAATAATCGAGAATGCAAATTATTTCTTCGGAAGAGGATGTTCCTCTTGAGCCTACAGACTTAAGTGACATTTATGTCACTGCTGTCACTCGTGTTAAACGGGAGACAAAACAAAATTAGTTCAAAGATGATGAGAATGATTTGGTATCAATCTCACTAGACATCCCACGGTTCACGAGTAGTGTCTACTCAAATGAATTGCTAGTTCACGGCCATTTCCTTTAAAGAAAGCCAAGAATAGGAAGGTAAATGTCTATAAATGTAAGTCATCTAAACTAAATAAGTTAAAGGCTAAACCGAAATATTAATAAAAGAAAGTATAGGATAAGGAAAGTGATTTCAGATCACTAACCTATGAATCCTTAGAGACTTTCTTATCCGAGTAATTTGACTCCGAAGCTAAAGTTCTTTTGTAAGAACAAGATAGCTGGGCATTCATGATGAAGAGTAGACAACGGGCAGTTATTTCAGCTAATATAGTGGGAGTGATATAAGGAAATAAATTTCGGATTTTAATCCTTAAATATCAAAGAAATATAATTTTTGTTTTCAGATTTGTAAGAACAAATTGATTCACTTTCACATCGATAATATTGTTGCCTTAAAGAAAGTGAATATGACATTTGTATACGATTTTGAAACTCGGACTTTTGTCTGATAAAGTCAAAACCACTAAGTAATACTAAAAAATTATATATAACACATCATAAACTATTAAGACAAATGGTTTCCGTATCTAGATAAACGATTCTTCAGCATCTATTAATTAGTGCATATATCCTAGAGATAAGATCTTAAGACTAGCTAAGGGTGATTCCTATCTCCCAGTCTAAGAACACTATCTCAAAGGAAAAAGGACTAAGTTACCTTTCAATTAGGAAAAGGTTAATAGAGCTAAAGAAGTATCATAGCTTGTTCATATTGACTTTGGGGTTCTTATGAAGGATACAAGCTAGTGGGAGCTTTTGGGTAATAGACTCTTTTGTCTATTGACTACTCAAAACGCTGATTAGTTTGTCTAAATATTTGGAGGAATCTCTGATATTACCAGAGAAACGAGTATTCCATGCTCAGATATAGGCTATAGCATGGTTTTGTCACCGATGCTTGGCCTACATCCGAGTGAATTGATTTCACTAAAAGGATAAACCATAGACTGTCTTGTATAGTTATTGATATGCTACAATACACTGCTTAACTCAGTTAAGATATTGGTTGCAAAATAATGGTATACATTATTATGTAATACCGAGAAGTCTACCTAGAAGATGCCTATGAATTTGTGGATAAGAAGTGAATTAAATTTACCCCACCACTTCCGCAAAGAGAGGCATTTAGCATTAGTGCTTGAAGGTAGGACTGGAATTTTTTTTGCACGTTCAGATGGTGATTGTTCATGAAATATCTTAATGCAATAAGTAAAGGTTGCTTATAAGATTTTTGAGATCGGATCGTGACGGTTACACTGTTACATCCTTTCTAAAAGGATGTTTAGATAACTACCTTAGACCTTGAAGTACAGTTACTCAAGGAGTTACTATCTGATTTAATCAGACCACATCCAACATTGGTTGTTGGGGGTTACGTTGATAAATACTACTGAACCAGATCAGAATGTCAATCCACCCAAATGCAGTGGGAGTATGGTTCATCCATTGACTCACTATGATTAAGCAAACTTTACAGTCTGCTGGAGGTAGTTGATCACCTATGGTCCCTTTGAAGGACTGTATAGGATTCTGATAAAATAGGTTGGTTTAAAGCCATAAATCCTGGAAATGGAGTTTTGGCACTCCAGTTATGTTCATACTCTTGTGGAACCACCTGAGTGTCTCAGGCCCAGTGGGAGTAATCAGATCTACATGCAAAAGAGTCGAATGAATGTAAAGTTTATCTTTCTAAGCAAAGCAAAGTGGTCTAGGGGTAATTCCCTGAGTAGTAGATAGTTCAATAGGGGTGATGCCCTGAACTCTCTCACCATTCAGCCTTGCTTGACTCCATGAAAAGCAGAAATATTACCAGGGGTGATGCCCTGAAACTTTCTTGCCCATCAATGGAGCTTAGATTCATTCGGAACATAAGGGTTTTAGCTTAAATCCAATGGCAGATTGACTGCCTATGCTTATATCCATTGGTGGATTAAAGCAAACCTCTAGGTCTTTAAAGGTCACATGTTTTGAAATGTGTGGTCTTGACCAGAATATTGATGAGTCTTTTGTATACCAAAGAATCAATATTGGTAAAGTAGTAGACGTTAGTGCTTATAAGAGATTACAGTGCAACGGTTGGGAACAACTTGAGTGTGTTATCTGAAGTCAGAAACTGATAAGCCAAGATTCTTTGAATCAAAGAAGTGGACTATATTTTTAGAATCGATTCGGTCGAATTCATGAGAACAAATTGTGGCAACGTCCCATGCATCTTATTGCTTAAGATGATAACGCATATTCATATGCGATATTCAATGAGAGGTTTCCTACCCAACCCCTCACGGAATAATTCTCTCAATCTTCGGATATAGAGAAAATGGGACAAATTCTCTTTTGGATAGAGAATGCCAGGTTATTAAAAGTCGATTAAAGTCGAGTCTTGGATTCGTTTATTGAAAGCGGTTTAGTGCATCCTCAAGTACCTTTAGAGAACGAGGAATCATATGCTTGTGTATTCAGGTGCGAACCTGAGTGTCGTTGACTACACTGATTCTGAATTTTTGTCGGATTAAGGATGATCGTGAATCAATCTCAGACTCAGTGTTTACTCATTGTGATGAAGTTACAGTCTGGAGAAATCCAGCACTGCCAATTTGACTCTGTTAGTCAAATACATAGCAGCTTTCGGAGTAGCTAAAGAGGCAGTGTGTCTTGAGAAGTTATTTGTTGGATCGGGAAGTGATTCCAGGTCTCGTTGAGCCGATATCTTTTCACTGTGAAAATAGTTGAGATGTAGCTCATGCAAAGGATCTTCGCAATCACAAGAGGTCAAAATCATATTGAAAGTAAGTACCACCTGGTCAGACAGATCGTGCAAACAGGCGACGTATCGGCCTTAAAAGATCGCCTCGAGCCGACAACCTAGCTGATCAGTTTACCAAGACGCGTGGCATCTAATGTCACTGATGAGCGCTTGGCGGGTATGTAATTGGGATATATATCTCATCTGCTTTAGAGCAAGTGGGAGAATGTTGTGGATAGAAAGAATAAGGGTGTGGTGCTCTAAAAACAATCATTGCTTGTCTTTACGGGCAAATGGGAGATTGTTAGATATAGTGTGCCCGAAAGACAATTGTTGCTTGTCCTTACAGGCAAGTGGGAGATTGTTGGAAGTAGCGCCCGAAAGACAATTTATGTAATTGTTTTTAGAATTAATAAATGAAAGATTTATTCTCATCTTATTACTTGCTTCGTGCTTGTAAGTAATGCACTACTGAAAAACCTAAGTTATATCATATGTAGCCATATAACTTAGTGTGTGACACACATGAGGATTAAGTTTATGGTGATACACTTGAAATGTTAGTCCGTGGTGAACTTAATCAAAGTATGTGGTCTATTGATTAAACCACCATTAATGCGCCAAGAACACTTTATGGTGTGACTGTCTTATCCGGACCGTCAACATTGGTTGTCTAAGTGGGGCATTTATATATGATGAGTCATATAGGACTGGACCGATTTAATTTGATTTTCGCATATAATTCCATGATTGAGAAATCTTATTAAATCACAAGATGATCATATATGGATTAAACTTAATCCTGAAGTGATTGCATACTCCTACTGGTTTCAGGATAGGGTTTGATGTGTTCGTTAAGGATCGCTAAGACTTTCATGTTGGCACTATTCTAGAATAAGTGAGAAGTGTGTGTCTCACAGACATGGAATCCATTCCTTCATGCGGGAAGTAGAAAGACGATCCCCTTATTTGTTAGTCCTAGAAACCGATCAATCCCGGGAGTTCGTATTTGTTATGAACTAATTGATCACTAGTGGGTTAATGGTAAATAAAGATAAGATGTAGTGAAGAAGGTTTACGGAAATAATCCTACTTCAGTACGAATAGTCCATGAAGGGTTAGTTTATATGTAATGATTATATCAATGGACACTTATCGACTCGACTCGAAGTTTTGAGAATAAGTTATATCCATAATCGATAGAGTTCAGTTTCGGATTTATGGTGGCGTAATTCCGGAATTAATGAGTTAAGTAGATATATTCTGTTCGATGAATATTTTATTTAATTTATTGTAGCTACTGGTTATAGGTCCATGGTCCCCGGGTTAGCTCCTAACACGCGAGTGTTTTCTCGTTTTATGCAACCTCGAGAATAAATTATATAGTTGGTCTATTTAATGAATATGCAATATTATTTATTTGGTAAATAATATGTAAAATAGAAAACACATTTTCTTATTAAAAAATTATTGACAAGTGGAGCCTATACTTTGTGGATAACTAGGAGAAGAAATTTTCCTAGATTATCTCACATTTATAATTAATTAATTATCTATTTGTTGGATAATTAATGGAAAAATAAAGAGATTGATTTTTGGGAATTATCTCTTATTTTGTAGCAAAATATCTTTTCCTTATGGGAATATGTTTTTGTGGTGTGAAAAGGATAACTCTCTTGACTAGTTATTTTCCTATATAAAGAGAGTTCCTCCTAACACAATTCACATTGAGATTTGCGCCACTTTCACAAATAAAGAAGAGAAAATTAGTTTCTTGTTCTAGTCATTTTTCTTGTGCATATTCGAGGAGGTTCTACGGCGAGGATCGACGTTCACCAGTCGTCGCTAGGAGACACAATCCGGAAGGCTACGGCGTCTCCCTTTTGTCGATTTTTCATCTCTCTCCGGTTTGAGTAAATCTACTAACCTTCTCGTAGTTGTTAATTAGTTATGTCTCATATCATAAATTGCATAAGATTCCGATGTGCTAAGATCGAGTGTCTTGACCGGTGATATTACTTCTAGCAGTTGCATCCGTAAAATGGACGTCCGGGGTACATGTTCCATCAACTACACATTCTACCAATACAAGTAGACAGGAATGGGGAATATATACATATATACGCAAATGACCGGACCGGGAATGCTACAAAAGGTCAAAAACGTGCATGTAGCATCACTCAAAAATTATCATACATCGTGTACAATGCAAAAATAGTACACACCATGTAAGAAGCAAAAATATCTAAACATATTTAAAGAGGCCAAAAATGGCCTACCCAAAAGCAGACAAAAGTATATACTTACGTGCATAAAGTAAAGATAAAAAATGAACAAAAACAACCAGAAAAGAGACAAGTCTTGGCCCTCCGGGCCTACAACAAAATTTCCAAAATAAACTCAATCTAGCATCATAAAAAGTTGCAAAAATAATCTGAAAGCCTCGAAAAAAAATGCTAGAAAAAACCGGTCTTCTCGTCTTCAACCTACTCTTCATCTGTCTCGGAATCACGTCTCTCTGTCCCATGACCCTGTTGATTTCCGATGTCCTCATAAAAATAATCGTCGGGGTCGATCACCAAATCTGTTCCCAATGTAGCCGCCAAACCAAAATCATCGAAACCACCCCCACTTGAACTAGCACCGCCTACACCACCTCCAAAGACACCACCACTCGAACCACCAACATCCCAAAATACCGCTCCACTCGACTCACCCCCTTGGTTAGGCTGCCCACTCTCAAAAGGTTGGTCAAAGCTTGCAAAGCTTTGATGTGAAAAGGCGGGGACAAAATCTTGGACGAAGGGAGGGTATTGTATGGGTTTTGGGAAACATTGGGAAGGTGTAAGGTGGAAATGTCATGACGTTTGGCCACCTCATCACTGATTGTTCGTAATGACAACATGGCTAGACGTTTGTCATTGAACCAATCATGTTGAGCTTCTAGGGCGGCATAGGTGACTTGTTCTAGAACAGAACGGGCGGCCCTAGTTGGTTGGTGGGGTGGTTGAGGTTGGTGCTGGGCTCCATGTCGCGCAAGGTTGGACTTCTCGACAATTGGTGGGAACTTCCTACGAATCAACACATCACCAGGCATGTTGTCTAAACCTAACATAACAGCCATATCAGTGATCAAATGGGGAAAATCATATTGGGAGTTTGCTTCCCTATATACGAGGAAAGCTTGTCCCTAATGATCCTTACCGCGTCAACAGGAATATTATGAAGGATGGCGTAGACAATCTTAAGAGTTTCAGAACTCATTGTGGTGGATTGAGAAGTATGAAAAAGACAGTTGGTTACGAATTTGACGACAAGCTTCTCGGGTGGATTCTACTCAGATGTATTAATGGCATGTCAAGGGTTTTGTTTACTGGGGATCCACTCACAATTGGGACAGACAGCTGTTCTTATCATTTCAAGGACATCAACCAGGGGTTGTTGTTGGGAAAGCCTAGCAAAGACCTGAGTGTACTCATCATCAAAGGAGACACTCGGAAGGCGGAAATGGCGAGCTATTCCCTCACGGCTACTATTCAATCTCTGACCCCTCAACAGAATGTAATTCACAAATTACTTTACGGCCTTAGCATTCGAATAGAATTCCCTAACAATGGACAAATTTATTGGCTCGGGCTTAACCGTAAGAAGATTTCCCCACCCTCAGGTTTGCATGTTAAACCAAAAAGTCTCATTCACATCCGCTTTATTTATCTCTCTCTCAATAAGCGCGGTCTTGGACCTAAATTTTCCATTGAAGAAGTCTAGGGCTTTGTCATCTATGAAACGGTTCAACTCATCTCGGTTACGCGGCTGCCTAGGGGGGTCGGCTCATTGCTCTCGCGTAGGTTCTTCCTCAGGCTACTCGACAAGAGCAATAGGCTCATTCTCACCAGATGGTGCAGCCCCACTGTGGCTGCCACCATCACCTCTACCACTAACTCTTCAACGACCACCACCACCACTACCTCTCCTACTACCGGACACATAAGGGTTCTTCCTTTCGTGTTTGCACCTGTCATTAATTCTACACAAAACACCACCCAACACCCAAAATCACCACACACAAAAATTCACAATTGCCCCTTAAAGATTAAATGACAAAAATATAGAACAAGTACAAGAAATACAAATAATTAAATTAAACAAAAATTAATCTAAAATGGGTGAATTGGGGTTGCCAAAAGGAAAAGAAAACAAGGAGCTACCCTTACCAAAAATTTGTTGCTTGCCGGAGTTGATGAAGGTCACCGGAAAAACGTGACAAAAATCTTCCAAATTTCGCCCCAAACTTGCTTAAAATTGAGTGGGTTTGGTGATTTTGAAGTTAAATTGAAGAGAGGTTGTTGGTCCCTTAAAAAGGCTTTGGTTAAGTTTAGAGGGGGGGGGTGAATAAACTTAACACTTAAAACTTTGGAGTTAACAAATTCTGCAACTTCAGCAGCCTGCTGATAAACAGTAGTCTAGTGATAGTTGAGTTTGCTGAATTTGTGCAGCGGAATTATATCAAAATTAAGCCTTAATACTTGTTGTTAAATATGATACTAAGTATTAGATACTCAGTAGTGCAAGTGTGTGATTTCAGTTGCTAAATTCAGTAGATTGATGTGTAAAATAAACTAAGTGCAGAATGTAAATGCTGAAAGTAAGTAGGCAGTTTTTATAGTGGTTCCAGGTGGTGTAATCCTGTCACCCACTCTTCTCCTGTGATGTTGGAGGAAATTCACTAGAGATCTTTGATGTAGCTGTTACAAAGATTCCTAAGTTGCTTGTCCTTCACCAATAACTATGGCTTCACAACCTGGCCCGGAACATGTAGGATTGCTGCTCCCGAGTCTTCCACTGGGTCCTTGAAGGGTAGGATTGCCTCTTCACCACCTCCACCACAAACAACAGTCTTTCACACCAAAGTGCTTCACTGTCTCCAGCAGGTTCTTTATAAAATAAAGATTGAATCAACTAAATGATTCAGTTGCAGCAGCTTGATTAGGATGATATAATCAGCAGCTTGCAGACTTCAAGTGTGTATGCTTGATGTAGCTTGAATGTAGAATACACTTGAAGAATTTCTCTGGATCAGTAGCTTTAAGTTCAGTAGGTTCAGCAGGGTGTTTTTAGCTCAGAATAATATCTCTTCAAAGTTTATCAAAATTCATCATCATGTTTCTGAGTTGAAAGTCCTCTATTTATAGACAAAAATGCATGTGACTTGTATTTGAAATTCAAATGTAACCGTTCCTTGTTTTTGTCCTATCTGATTTGCATTCATCACTATTCATAGGATCGACAATCGCCGTAATTCCTTTTGACAAAGGTCTGTCCCACCCTTTGACTTGTATCCATTGGATAATAATCAATCATCTCAACGTCTGCTTAATCTCACCCTTGATTTGTTTGATAAGTCAGAGGTAGTTGGATGTCATTTTCAATGTAATCTTCCAATGTAATCTTGAATTACCCGAGGTATTTCATCAAAGAGTTCATCGATCTGTTGTGATACATGTCGATCTCTTTGAACTCCAATTTGTTTGTATATAAAATACAATGCAAATGACTTCTTTATCTAACTTTTATTTGTGAAGTTAGATTACACCTTTAATCATAACCAAGTTCCAAACATCATCCATCTTATGGAACTTAGACCTTCTACACAAGGTATATGTGGTCGATTTAGGTCATCACACTTGCCTAAATTCTCGATCCCATATCCTTGACTTAAATTACTAAGTTTGATCCCTTAGCCTTCAGAATCGAGTTTGAACCCTCACCTTCGATCCTTCAAAGAGGTTCCCGACTAGTCCACCGACATATCTACCTCTATCGATATGGACCATCTGCTTGATAAAACTCACCGACCATTACAAAGTGCTTGTTTGATCAAACCTATTTATGAATCAAACTCTAATAAGCCTATACATTTGATCTAGACATCTTTTTGCCTTTGCACTATAACAGCTAGTCTGGCACTCATCATCAAAACTAAGAAATAAGTCCAACAGAGGTGATGATTGGGAGCGATTTGGTGGAAAAATGAGGGAGTTTTGTGATGAACCGTGATGATTTTTGGAAGAGAAATGGGTGAAAACGGGGGAGGAGAACGGCTGGGGTTTGGGTTTGTGAAGAAAGAGGAAGGAAGAAGAGAAAGAAGAAGAAAAGCCAGTTTTTTTAAGGACGCAGGGCGCGGGCCTAGCAAGCAAAAAATTTATACCCAAATTCAAATCACGAACTGAAACATTGCACCCAAAAATGCCTCTTAGGCGTGCGCCTAAAGTATGCTAGGCGCACGTCTAGCATCAATAAAGATAGGATGATCGAAAATCGACTTTTCGGGGTATTTCGACTTAAGAGACTTCCTTGAAACTCCAAAAACTTAAATTAAACATGGGTTGCCTCCCACGAAGCACTGTTTTTTAACGTCGTTAGATCGGCGTGATGATTCGACAGAAAAAGAGATGAAAATAGGTTAAAAACGAACGTCAATGGAAACTTGTTCGTTGCTGTTAGGTGAGGAAACTTTGGATTATTCAGGGGTCGGCATCAAGAAAAGAGATTACTTCCAAAAAGAAATGAATCATCTACATGACTCACAATCATCGGGGCAAGGAGGAGGATCTTCCAAGGTCACGAGCACGAGATTAGCGTCAAAGTATGATTTCTCATTTTTTTTCAACCGAAGGGCGTTTGTCAAAAAAGTCCCCTTGGTCCCATGAGTCACTTCGACAGCCCTTGAGGGAAAAACTTTTGAAACTCTATAAGGTTCCGTCCACCGAGACTTTAACTTACCCTGAAAGAAGTGTAAACGAGTGTTGTATAACAAGACATCGTCTCCATCTTTGAATTCACGCTTTTGAATCTTAGCGTCGTGGAGAAGCTTCGTCTTCTCTTTATAAGTGCGCGTGCACTAATAAGATTGTAATCGAAACTCATCGAGCTCGGCCAACTGTGACAACCATTTCTCATCTATGGCTGTTTCATCAAAATTTAGGAATCGAGTCGCCTAATAGGCTTGATGTTCCAACTCGATAGGTAAGTAACAGGCCTTACCAAACACCAACTGATACGGGGACATTCCTATCGGGGTCTTAAAAGCGGACTGATGCGCCCAAACGGCGTCATCAAGCTTTTCAGCCTAGTTTTTCCTATTCGAGTCCACCGTTTTCTCGAGAATTCGTTTGATACCTCTATTCAAAACCTCGACCTGCCTACCCGTTTAGGGGTGATACGTGGTTCCCAACTTGTGTCGAACCCTGTATTTGGTCAGAAGTTTATTGAAAATCCGATTCTGAAAATGACTGCCATTGTCACTAATCATTGCTTGAGGAACTCCGAATCTCGTAAAAATGTGCTTTTTCAAGAAACGGATGACCACGTTACGGTCATTAGTAGAAGAAGCCATTGCTTCGACCCACTTTGAGACGTAGTCGACCGCGACAAGAATGTATTTGTTATTGTCGGAGGATGGGAATGCTCCTATAAAGTCTATTCCCCAAACATCAAAGATCTCACACTCGAGAATCGGTTGCATAGGCATTTCAAACCGTCTCGAGTTTCTCCCCGGTCTTTGACACACATCACACATACTCACGTACTTGTGTGAATCACGGAAGATCTAGGGCCAATCAAAACCACTCTGGAGAACTTTCAAAGCTGTTCGGTGTCCGGAGAAATGGCCACCGGCTTCCTTGTCGTGACAAAACGACAAAATGCTCGGTATCTCGCCATCATGAGCACATCAACGAATTATACCGTCAGAACATCTACGAAACAGATATAGGTCATCCCAATAGTAATACTTAAGATCACTAAAGAATTTCTTACGTTGTTGGTAGGTCAAGTCGGGATCTAAATACTCACACGCAAGATAATTCACAAAAGAAGCGTACCATGGGTTACCGCACTTTTCGGGAATCAGAGGGCTCACCCTTATTTCCAGAATATATGCATCGATAGCAAACAACTGTTCATCTGGAAACTCGTCACCTATCGCTCTTTCTCGTGTAATAGCATCAGGGGTCAGTTGCAAGCGGTTGAGGTGGTCTACGACCACATTCTCACTGCCCTTATGGTCTCTAATCACAACAAAAAAACTCTTGGAGTAAAAGTACCCATCTCAAGAGTCGAGTTTTCGCATCTTTCTTATTCATAAGATATTTCAGTGCTGCGTGGTCATTGAGAACTACAACCTTCGAACCAATCAAATATGAACGAAACTTATCAAAGGCGTAAACTACTGCTAGCAATTCCTTCTCAGTGGTCGCATAATTGATTTGAGCCGAATTCAAAGTACGGCTCGCATAGTAGATAGGCTTAAATAGTTTATCGCATTTCTGGCCCAATACGGCCCCAACTGCCATATCACTAGCATCACACATGACATCGAATTCTTGACTTCAATCCGGTGCTATCAAAATCGGGGCGGTCACTAACAAACATTTAATGTCTAAGAAGGCATCTAAACAAGTATCATCAAACACAAAGGGCACATCTTTCGAAAGTAAATGCGTAAGAGATTTAACACGTTTCGAAAAATCCGGTATAAACCGTCTATAGAAACCTGCGTGTCCTAAGAAACCACTAAGCGTTTTCAAATTCGTGGGAGGTGGTAATCATTCTATAGCCTCAAGTTTCGCTTCAACTACCTCAATAACTCTCCTTGATATCTTATACCCTAACACGATACCTTCTTCTACCATAAAGTGACATTTCTCCCAGTTTAACACGAGATTAGTGTCCTCACAACGTTGCAACACTTTGTCAAGATTATCTAAACAGTCATCGTAATAATCACCAAAGACACTGAAATCATCCATAAACACTTCTAAAAACTTCTCAATCATATCAGAAAATATGGCAATCATGCAACGTTGGAATGTCGCCGGGGCATTGCATAACCCAAATGGCATTCGAGTGTAAGCAAAAGTGCCATACAGCACGTAAAAGTGGTCTTTTCTTGGTCTTTAGGGTCGATTATAATCTGATAATATCCACTAAAGACATCTAGAAAACAGTAATATGCATATCCAATCAAACGTTCCAACATTTGATCAATGAAAGGTAAAGGAAAGTGATCCTTACATGTAGCATCATTTAGCTTCCGGTAGTCTATGCACACGCGGTATCCGGTGACCAGTCGAGTGGGTATGAGCTCATTATGTTCATTGGCTTGCACCGTCATTCCTCCTTTCTTCGGTACGACCTGTGTCGAGCTGACCCACTCACTATCACTTATAGCATAAATGATACCCATCTAAAGCATCTTGATCACATCCTTCTTCACGACCTCTTTCATATGCGGATTCAACCTCCTTTGGGGCTGCCTTACCGGCTTCATGCCCTCATCAAGAATGATTTTATGTTTGCAAAGCTCCAGGCTTATTCCTCGTATATCCGCCATTTTCCACCCCAAAGCACGCTTGTGACTTCTCAAAACACGCAATAACTTTTCTTCCTGCAGATTAGTTAAAATAGAAGAAATAATCAATGGGAGTAAATCAGTTTCGAGAAAAGCATACTTAAGGTGAGCCGGGAGGTCCTTTAACTCTAGGTTTCGGGGCGGATCTTCTATAGAGTGCTTTGATTTTTCATCATTTAGTTCATGTTCCAAGAACTTGTGCCATCTTGCATCCACAAAATCGGTGATCTCGAGCTCACCGGCGGCTTCTGCCAACCCTTCGTTTTCATCATCAATCGAGCTTGACTTTACTAAACATTCCTCCATAGAATCATCCTCTTTGTAGCCCTGTGTGTTAGCATTTTCAACAACAAGAGGCATAATAGTATCCAGAAAATTGCATTCTTTTTCATCATACGGGTGCTTCATAGACGTGAAAACATTAATAGTAACACTTTCCTCATCTACCCGTAATACAATCTCCCCTTTCTGGATGTCTATCATTGCCCTCCCGGTTGCTAAGAGGGGTTTTCCTAACAATAGGGATGTGCGACTATCGGCTTCCATTTCTAGAACCACAAAGTCCGCGGGAAAAATGAACTTGTCTACCCGTACTAGCACATCCTCGGCTACTCCTAACGGTTTTCTTAAAGACCTATCCGCCATTTGCAAGGTCATAGCGGTTTTGGTAAGATTACCTAAACCTAATTCCTCGTAAATGTGGCGGGGCATCAAACTCACACTCGTACCTAGGTCACACATGACATTCGGGTACGTCTTAGAGCTTATGGTACAATGTATTGAAATACTACCCGGATCTTTAAGTTTTTGGGGTAACTTATTCTGGAATACGGCGGAACAATTCTCATTTTAACACACGACTTCCTCCATTTTTGCTTTGTTAGATAATATTCCTTTCAGAAATTTTACATACGAAGACATGTTCGCAAATGCATCAACAAATGGGATATTGATCTCCAC
Source organism: Gentiana macrophylla (assembly GCA_026214975.1). Taxonomy (NCBI): domain Eukaryota; kingdom Viridiplantae; phylum Streptophyta; class Magnoliopsida; order Gentianales; family Gentianaceae; genus Gentiana; species Gentiana macrophylla. The sequence continues at coordinate 43,185,210 of CM047807.1, read as the reverse complement.
TTTACGTAAAATGTCGAGGAATCTATTCTGACTTTTCGATAAGATAGTCTTTCTAGGACCTCTCGGAGGATAGGGTAACGAATTAACATCAATAGTAGTAGGTGTAAGATTCATACCATGTTTACTTTGTCGCGTGCCTTGCTCGATTGTGCTTGTTTGCTAGACTCGGCATCCTTCCTCATAGGATTAGGAATCTCCACGACCTCATCACAGTCGTCATCACTATCCACCGGCTCAATCTTCACCTTTACCAATTCAGAATTGACCCCGCCGTTCTCATTCTCATCATCATTCACTGGTACTTTCTTCTTCTCATCTCGAGCTATCTCAACATCAACTCCAACTTTCTTACCACTCCGGGTATAGATCGCATTAACCGGATTCACCGGCCTAAGATTTCTCTCAATACCGAGATCATCATCCTCAACCACTGTTTCTTCAATCGACACTGCATTAACCCCTCTCGATAGCATATTCTTTCAAGACATGTGGAAACAATATCAACCTAATCGCCTCCTCTGAAACCCTGTTAATCTTCACCGTCTTACATACTTGCATAAAGTGATTTAAGAACTTGTTCGGATCCTCCTCAGGTTTTCCTTTAAACTGAGTGATCTTCTATAGCAAATTCCATACATGACCTTTGATTTCCATGTTGTTGGCCTGGATCGGTGGGATACGAATAAGAGCATGCCCCTCACCAATAGCGGGTGTAGCATAATCCCTCAGTGTTTTGCCAGGGACTCTCACCATACCTTGGATAATCGGGGGTCGGAATACCGGTGCCTGATAAGGCTGTGCGTTCTGAGCGGCTTATTGCACCGGGACTGGTATCGGTTGTGGGATTTGCACGTTAGGTTGTTGATACGGATTCTGATACTGCCCCATCATTGGATTCATAAGAATAAGGTTATACTGAGCAGCCATTGGACTTTATTGATTCACTATTGGGTTCATCTGAGCCATTTGCAACATCATTTGTTGATACTGTCGCATGATTTGGTTCGGATCAACATGAGGTGCGGGTTGTTGCACAAAAGCATTCGGATTCATACTCGCCCCTAAAAGTTGAGGTTGTAGTTGAACATTCTGAGGCAGAGGTTCCCTCTGATTTTGTTCTTGCCTCAAGGTTTGAATAGGTTCCCGAAGGTGAATTCCAATTCCTCCCTCAACCGGAGGACTCGATTCGCCACGCTGTTCTATGGACTCAACTTCCTGAACATGATGCTCGTGTATTCCTCCCCTGGTTGAAGAGCCTTGTCTACTGGTTGCAGGTGTATTCGTAGCCATTGAGGGTTCAACTTCCGGATTATATGATTCGGCTTGTTGTGCTGCTCGACGATCAATCGTCCTTTTCCTCAAAGCCAATTGTCGACAGAAGTAAAGTTCGATTTCCGGATTATATTCAGCCAATTCCTCATTGCTACTACGGGTCATACACTGCACAAACAATGAAACAACAACAAACAATTAAAAAGAAACAACGACCTAATCCTGAAGATTTAACCAACTTAGAAGATATTAACTCTATTACCCGGCAACGGCGCCAGAAAACTTGATGGCCGTTTTATAGTATACCAACTTTGACCGGCAGAGTACCGAGTCGGTTGTAGTATAAAACTAGCGAGAAAGGTCGTAATCACACAGGGAATTTAATTAAGTACCAAAGCTAGTGTCATCTCTAGTTTAGATCAACAAGATTTTTGATGAGGTTATTAAACTATAACTTGCTATGTTTACAATGACTAACTAAAAACGAGAGCTTTAAACGATTAAAGGTGATAGCCGAGCTATGGTCCAATCAACTACTTACCAAACCCTAGCTAAGTCCGGAGCTATTCTTGATTTACTTAAACGTCTTGATGCCATACGTAGGGTGTCATTTCCTATTTCCGAGAATAGACATTATTTCAATAATCTACCCTCCTATGTTAGGTTCAACATTCTGTTGACCGGATTTAACTGACCTAACACGGTCTACGGCCAATGAAACGCTCGACAAGTCGATATAAACCTCACACACGAAACCGAATCTGAACAACTCAGTCGGTTTTACAGGGTGATCCTGGAACCCCTTTTCCCGTATCCTCTCGCAAAATACATCTATAAAGAAGACGCGTGATATACGATTATCGAGTCGCGAGTTCAATAAAATTTATTTAAGAATAAGTTCTAGGACTACAAACACATCAAGAATGATCAAATCAAACGACAAGAATAACACATGAACAAGCTAGGATCCAGTTTCGATGATTATCGCATAACTCAGCTATAAGGCGATTAGCTACTCATATTAACTATTAAAACACAAGATTTCATCATAAAAGTAAGTACAATCAAACAAGAGATAAATATTATAAATACCTACACACTCTGAAAACCGATAGAAATCTGAGAACGAGAAAACTGAATATATAGCTATGCAATCCAAGATGATCCAAGTGTTTGTTACAAAAGATTATACTAAGGAAGCTTAAAAACCTAATCTATGGTGTTCTTGGAAGAGAAAATCACCAAAAAATGCTGTGAAAAGTGATATATATCTATCCAAAACTCAAAATTGAGTTTTTATAGTGTTTGCCAAAACAGATAGCTAGGCGTGCGCCTATGAAATGCCAGGCGCATGCCTGGCAACAATTTCAAAAATATCCCACCAGCAGAGTACTTGCTAGGCGTGCACCTAGGCTTTCTTAGGCGTGCGCCTATCTTTTGAGGAACATGGAGAAACACGGACTAAAACATTGGAACTTTTCCCCTCTCTAGGCGTGCGCCTATGGTAAGCCAGGCGCACGCCTGGCACACTTTTACTCCTACATGAGCTTCCATGCATCCCGAAGCTCCGTAACACGTTTTCCGGGCATTCTTGAACACCTAGTTCCTAAAAAACATCAAAACACACACCAAACGTAACCCCTACGGGACGCTAGGTTAACCGAGAATGAGATTAAAATGCCAAAAAGGATCAAGATTTCCAGATTATACATCCGGAACTCGAGAAAAGCAAAATGGAGTATAAAGCATCAAAACCTAGCCAAAATCTCCCGGAATTGTACAAAACGATTCATTAAGGGATACAAAAGTAGTAGAAAAACATACTCGAGTTGACTCTCATCACTGTGCATGATCGAGCGTCTCGATCGGTGTTGAGAATCTGATCTGACGATCCAATTATGGATCGGTCCGGATTCGGTTTCACAGATATCCAAAGAGATACGCCATAGGATACGTGATCGGGGCGATTTGTAGTTTCGAAACTTCGGATACGGCATTTAGGATACGCCAGATCAACCTTTGGATACGCCACCGTGAGAAAATTTGGTGTTTTTTTTTCTTCCATAAAGACGTGAAAATGTGTGTGCCGGTGTGTCTTTTCAAAGCCCAAAACTTCACCGTCCCAAGAATAATAGCTTTTCCTTTCATCTTCTTGTTAATCCCAATATGAACTTTTGGGTTTTTAAGAATCACAATAATTGTATAAATTTGGTCCTTGCATTTTAATTATTTACAGTTTGGTCCATATATTTTCATTATTTATAAATACACCCCGTATCCATATCCTATATTATACGAAAATCCCGTATCCGCGTATCCGTATCCGTGCATCTTAGTGCTCAAATCATTCGGGACTATAAATTAATTTAAATGTGGGGTAAACTAGGAATTGATATATGTATGCATTGGTTGTTGGGTTTAGTTTGTTCTCAATGGTTAATGATGATGGTTATGGCGTTTGATTTTTGGTGGTGATGGTTGGACATGAGCATAATTGATGGTTAGAGTAATGTAATGTCTGGTGGTTTCTATTTATTTGTGAAAGTAATTCTTCTGTTTTGGGGTTTTTCATTTCTGTTTGGGTGAGAGAAGAAGTGTCGGGACTGAGATAAAAGAAGTGGAAGGGAGGAGTTGTTCATTGGGTTTCAAACATGAGGAAAGCTGTGGTAGCATAAGAAGAAACCGAAAAAAAAAAGAAAGATGGAGGATAATATTGTCATTTCATGATTTAGAATAAAATGTTGACATGTCATTAAAATTTAGAAGACTTCCTGAAAAGGACAAAAAGATTTACAAAATTATCAAAAAGGACAGACACATTATAATAACACTTTTACCCTTATCATATATTTCTTTTTTAAAATAAAAAAAACCTGCCGCACTGAAAGCATATACCACGTTTCGATCAAGCCAATGCCCACGTTCAAATATATATATATATATATATATATATATATATATATATATATATATATATATATATATACTAGTATTAACACCGTGCAAGGCACGTGTGAATGCCCAATCGCAGATATTAATGGTGTATTTTCTTTGTAACCAAGTGTTTGTGCATAGAGCATGAGAGTAATGTTTACCTGGCTACAACACATTCATCTTTTACAACAAACAAGCTGTTAACAGTTAACATACATTAATACAACATTGCCATAGAGTTGGTCCTCATTACAAAAGGGCTGACAAAAGACCATGGACGACACGGCACTAACCGAAGTGATTGTCACATGGTTTATCATGCTTTTCACAAAAGAAGCTACATATCATGTGCGCCTTCTAATGCGCCCTCTAATGATATGTCCATTATATTACGTGCGCCTACTGAAATATTACATAAAAGCAATAAGAGATTGGTAAAACAGAAAACATTTGCAGTTAATTTGAGCATCACCTGTAGAAAACAGATCGTTCTTATTATGATCATCCTCGAAATCAACATCAAGCTTCTCCTTGCTGTTGAACTTGATGGTTATCGTTTGAAGCGATTCTGGCCATGGGGGTGGGGGCGTAAACCAACGGTTATTCGCCCTCCTCATTTGATTATTGACATCAGCATGGATAAATTCTTCCAATTTCGGTACAAATTCTTCGATTGAAAGACAACTTCCATCACTTGAAAACCTTTTTGGGCGGCGGTACTGAGAATCCCCACCTACGTAACTATCATTCAACATAGTATGAAAGAGCATATTTGACACTCAATCAAACTTTAGAGCTTACCACAAATTAATAAGATGAATCACATGGTATGAACAATGCAATGATTCAAGGGGAAAGTGTGCCGAAGAGTCAGCTATACACACTTCAGCTATCTAAAACAAAATTAATCGACCAATAGACAGCAAGCAGAAACAGAATAAGGGACAAATTAAATCAGGAAGGTAGATATCTAGGTACCGTTGATTTCTTCCACCGTAACAAATGTTGGGTGCAGCAACACATCAGCTTAAATACAACCTGTTTTGGCTAGTTGTACAGCTGCCTTAGCATCAAGAGATCACAAAGGAAAATGAGATGAAGGAAACAATTAAGTCTACATGGTTGGATCTGAAACATTAATTAATATGAAAAGGGCATTAATGTGCATACTCGAAACAGAAACAAGATACAATTAAATAGTTAGTTACCACCCCAACAGAATCCAGCAGCTCCGATTCTGTAAAAGACTTTGCTAACTAAATCTGAAACTACCAGTTGTGCATCTTCAAACACTTAACAAAATGTGAAAATGTTGTTTTAAGTTTTCTTGTACACATACATGTGATTCCATTCCTATGATTGGCACGTACTGATAAATTAACAAGATTCAAAAAACCAACCGTTCCATGTGATTTTATCCATACAGGAATATGCTTTTCTACAATTGAAGGATCATACACATCACCATACAATAAATCAGGCACCCCCACATAAAATCCAGCTGGTGCAACTTTGCCAGCAAGTTTTCTTTAAACAATATTAGATTTGAAACTAAGAATAAGCTCAACAATAAGGAAAATGTAAAGAAAAATGCAAGCAAATGGCAATTAAAAATAAAGGAACACGTCCACCAAAAGTGACCATAAATTTGTAACTATTTCTCAAACAAATATATGCATAACAGATCTGGTGCTTCATATCCTGCAAAACATGTAAAAATGTCAAAAGGAATACATAACCAAGTGAACCTTAAAACATATTTGTCCCTGTCCATATGGAAAATAAATAGATATCATCCCCATTTTGTTACTTTTTATTATTAAGTGTTGGGATGAACACAGCTAAACCGGGAAGAAGGGAAAAACAAAAGAGGCACTATTAATATCACAAAATTGAAAAGGAAAAAAATTAGAGAATGAATTATGTGAAACAACCTTATCAGCATTAGGGACATGTTCCTGCAATGTCTTCATCCTCTCTGGAATTCTCTCCCTGTGTTGCTGTGAATGAATTTTCATTACCACAAAACAAACAACTTCAAACTGAAAACCAATAATTCAAAAATCAAACGCAAACTATATATGGTTACCCTTTCAGCAAAATTCTGTGGGGATCTGTGGCTTGTCCTCTCTGGGCTCTCATCCTTTGCTGCTTTGGCTTCTACGCTGGTGGTTCTCCTTCTCCTCTGGTCCCTGTCGATCCTCTACCACCGGCTGATTGATTATTCATCGTTGCCCCTACCCTCAAATTCTAATGAGCTTGAATTACTGCTTCCGATGAAGAAATCACCATCAGAGTCGGTCTAGGTCCACATGTTGGAAAGGTGTCCTAAACCCAATCGGGTTGGACCGGATCCGACCGGGTCGGGTCGTTTACAGTCTATTTAGTTCATGTAATAACTTTATTATGATTAATAAAAGCACTTATGTTATTATATATATTGTTTATCTTCATATTATTTGTTGTATATATATAGTAACGTCCCTAGTATCAATCTGTGATAGAGAAACCATGATAGTGATTATGGTTGATGAGATCTCTAATCACTATAACAAGGTTGGTACTAGTGATTTCCTAACAGTGGTAGCAGAGCCAGACTTCGAGCTTAAGCAATAAGCATAATTTAATTGCGTAGTATTTAATCGATAGATGCAAGATTTAAATCACGAAACGTTGAAACAAAAAAAATAAAAATAGGGTTCATGGGGGGTCGGCCGACTGGCGGCGCCCCCCTCCCTCTGCTACGGCGGCGGCGGTAACCCTAGGGTTGCCGTTTGTCGGCTGTCCTCTTCCAATAGGGGAGATCGACCCTTTTCGTTTTGTGATATTTATTGTGTATAGATATCTCGTTTGTTTAGTTGTGTCATATGGCCTACCAATGGTTCAAATAGTTTGGACCATTGGGAAACCATATGGCATATTGGCCTTTCCAAATTTTGATTTGGAATAGGCCTAGGCCCTTTCCAAATATTTGGTTTGGAATAGGCCTAGGCCTAGGCCACTTCCAAAATTTTGATTTTGGAAAGTGGCCAGGCCTAAACCAAAATTATTTGGCCTTTCCAAATATTAGATTTGGAATAGGCCTAGACCCTTTCCAAATATTTGATTTGGAATAGGCCTAGGCCTAGGCCACTTCCAAAATTTTGATTTTGGAAAGTGGCTAGGCCTAGACTAAAATAACTTGGTCTTTCTAAATATTTGATTTGGAATAGGCCTAGGCCCTTTTCAAATATTTGATTTGTAAAAGGCCTAGGCCTAGGCCACCTCCAAAATTTTGATTTTGGAAAGTGGCCAGGCCTAAGCTAAATTTATTTTTGGAAAGGAAACAAATAGGAGACTTAGTAATTTTAATTTTATTTTGAATAGTTCAAATTTAATTAAAATTAAAATCGATTTAAAATTAAATGTTAATTTTAAGTTTCGATTAAGTCATATAATTAATTAAAAGTTATTTAATTATTTGATGTGATAAAATAAAGACGCATGAGTAGTTAAAATTAGAATTTAATCTTTTTCACAAGATAAAATTGTATGGATTAGACATGTAGATATAATGTGATTATATGGACCCCGATTGATCATGGACTCGACCAATAGGATAGATGGGAATGTTTTCTTTATGTTGGTTTTTGAAAAATTGTCCTAGGCCGTTATGAAGAACGTGACCTAGTTTACTTTTTTCAATTATCTCATTCCCGTTAGCTCCCTCTGCAAAGCGGCGGGTGTAATTATTTATTATCTAACAAGAATGGAGCAAGAAGTTGAAGACCAAGGAGAGATAAAGAACCCATTGGCATACAGCAATAAAGATCCTATTGGCGGTTGCAGATACCCTTAGTTTGTGACCCGCGGTTTCGTCAGTTTGTATTCGAAACCGCACATAGGAAAAGTCCATGATCATACCGGTTATTTTATGCGCGGAATGTTGTGTATGTTTTACTTTATATGATATAGTAGTAATATGCACTTAGTAGATGAGACCATAACAGAACCAAATTAATTAAGTGAATTAATTTAAAATATTCCCATGCCAAAAATCGAGCCAAAATTGTCTCCCAATATTATAATGACGGTGAAGAGCCCTTGTTCGGATCCAACTGATCGGCCCTCGTCGGTAGTTGACCTACCACGGGTATATCGTTATTATTGAGATATGATCGTTACGAGATCTCATGAATATTGGGTTACGACTCGACTAGAATCTTGCGGTGATTGGCCCTCATCAGGACCGTCTGATTTTAGAGACAAGGGTTGACTATCACATAGAGATGTGAAACGTCAAAGAGTTGACTAGTCGACCACACTGGGAGTCGCATGCGATGCGATCGTAAGAGTACCTACCTATCGAAATTATCTCGGTTGATCGCCCTCGTCGGGATCGAGGTAACTAGATGGGATCCTGTACCACTAAAGAATTAATTAAATTCTTGAAAGCCAATAGGGAATAGTTGGCTAGTGGGAGTAAAACCTTATAAAAAAATTAAGTGAAAATTTAGGGTTTTTTATACATGATCTTTTACTTATTCTATCTTTATTTATTGTTGTAGAAAATGTCAAACAAATTGAACCTTCGTTTTATCATCGAAAACAAGCTTGACGAAACTAATTTTCTCGATTGGGAAAGAAACCTCAAAATCGTTTTGAGACACGAGAAGATTGGCTATGTCTTGGACGAGGCCCTACCGGAAAAGCCCGCTGAGGGTTCGGCTGCAGATGCCGTCGAGAAGTACAACAAGCACTGTTCTGACAGTACTGATGCTACATGTATCATGCTTGCTTCTATGACACCTGAACTGCAGAAACAGCATGAGTCTATGACGGACGTTTTCTAGGCTATACAATCCTTACCGGCAGTGTACCGGGTCAAATTGTAGTGCTAGTCTGGTGAGTCAGGTCGTATCCTCAGGGAAATGAAAATCTAATTCAAAGTGTGGTTAAACACCAAGAAGCTATTATTAACTCGATCTAAGTCGCAGTTTTTTACCTTTTATAGGGTTAGATTGTTAGAGTTAGATGTAAGTAAAACAGTAAATAAATACTTATATAATATACAGATATATATATAAATATAATATATAGAAACTAGCCAAGATAATGTTATTGAACCATGATCCCTTTTTAGTTAATAGATGAGACAGATCTTCCTTTTTCAAGGTGTAATTTATGTGAAACGGTGCACTCCTCACCTCAGCGATTCTCACACGAGCGCATCTGAATCATTCATATGTCTCATCAATCTGTCCCAATGTCATCTTAATCATGGGTCACTCCCGCTTTGTCATACGGCCGATATTTTAAGATCTGTCGATTAAACAGTGATTTCAACGTAATAAGATCTTGAGCACAATTTTAATAAGATTTGTTTCTCTCAAAACAAATCGCTTCTCGGTAGGAAATAGGATTCCGTTGTCACGCTTTCACTCGGCCGCTTTTACCCTCCGGTTTTTCTACCTTTTTCTCATATCCTAACTTCACCGCTTAGTTCGTCATTAGGTTACGATTCTTTTTATATTGATTAGCTATGTCAATATTAACGCTTTCATTAAGCTCAAGTAGAAAAAGATTCATCATATTCAATTTTAATCATTTTTAACATAGTCAATCATCCATTTTACCAAAAAGATTAAAATAGTTCAATTACATATTTTGGCTAATATTACTAATACTAATATATATATATATATATATATATATATATATATATATATATATATATATATATATATATATATATATATATAAATAGATAGAAATAATAAACATAATAACATTAGAATATATTACTGATTACAACTGTTGAATCGGGGTTGTTTCCACCGGATAGAGCATAACAAAGCTTCGAAATCAACAATCTTCGATAATTATTCCACCATTACAACGATACTATAACTACTTTATTTATATATATATATATATATATATATATATATATATATATATATATATATATATATATATATATATATATATATATATATATATATATATATATATATATAAACATATATATATATATATATATATATATAGACATATATATATATATATGGGCCCAAAATGATGAAAACAAGAAAAGAGAAGAAAGGAGATGGAAGAAGAGGGGAAATGGAGGAAATGGGAAGGAGATGAGAAGAGAGGGGCAAGGTTTTAATGGAATGGATTGGGTATATATAGGGGAAGGGTGTATATGGGGAGGTTTATATGGAGAGGTTGTATATGGGAAGGTAATTAGCATGTGGGAGTTTGTTATGAATCATCATTGCCATCATTACATCCCATGTGCACCAAATTTAGCCAAAAAAATCTGATTTCCTCACAAAAATCTACATTTTTTCATACACCGGTTCGAACCGAGCTTGCACCGGTTCGAACCGGAATATCAGCTGTTCGGTAAAACGACAATAACTTGAGTTGTAGACCTCCGATTGACGTGATTCACAATGAGTTGGAAAGCTCATTTGAATATCTACAACTTTCATGAAGAACTCTTCCCCAGAAAATGCCTCTAAGTTGGGTCAAATGTCTGTCGAAGATATTTTACGGTATAAGTACGTAGGAAAATCGACCCTTTAAACTCGTAAGCTTGTGGCATCTTCTTATTTCCCTCAAAATCCATCTTTTAGTGCTCAAAACATGTCGTTACGTGGAATCTTGGTCAATGTATAATCCTGCAATGAATTACCAAAACACCAAACGTAAATCCGACATTTACATTCGGTTACTAAACCGGTACAAAATTTATAAAAACATAATAAAAACAAGATAATTTATATAATAATTACTACTTATATATTTTGATAAAACTAAGTAATTATGACTTGAATTGATACAAAAATGTTCAAAGTGTTATCAATATTAGGGTAAAATGTCATAATAATGATTGAAAATTTGTCGCTCATCACAACTCCCCACTTAGCTTTTGGTCGTCCTCGAGCAAAACAAGCGATAAAAATTGAATGAGGGACAAATTCATGAAGACATAAGATGTAAAGGACAACCAGATGTTGCAACCATTCGAATTACAACCAGGCGTTAACCTTAATATAAATGTATAACAGAGTGTGTGTGTGACAAGCCTTTTCAATTTCCACTATCCTCTCTTGAATAATTCAAGCAAACGCACAAGTAACCATTCGAGGCAGTCCTAATGACTTTCCTAGGTATTGGCAAGAATGATTCCACACAAAGTTCTCCCGTGTACTTATTAGGATAATCCCTAACGCATATCATTCATTTATACTGGGATAGTCGAGAAGATAACTAAGTTTTCAACCATGCTTAACCAACTTTCCACATTGTCATTTGCCAATTTTACTTAATTTCACATGTGTAGCATATGCCTTCATTCCCAAAGAATAGGATGTTTCGTGATAACACCCTAGCCGGACTACTATCATCGAGCGAATGGAGCTTTTAAGCCTCATAGTGATATAGGGCGTTTAAGTGATAACGCCTACCGCACTCAAATCATTGGTAGCTACATCCGACATATAAATAGTTCATCTTAGTTTGGTATTCTTCCTTTCATTCCATTTTCCCAATAAACTTAACTTATATCCTTCCTATCACATTCAAACCTTCGGATATTCACAAGACACGCTCGTGTTAGGTACTAAGTTACTCGCAAGTCTCTAGGATAAACCACTAGGATACTTGAATGGGTGCAGCTTTAAAATTTTTCGCTTCAATATCAAAGGCTTACGTGAAAGAATTCATGTTACACAAATAAATTTGGGGTTAAAATGCACTTACGGTTCACGTTGGTTATACACATCCAAATTGATCATTACATCTTCAAATCCACGAAATATATGCCTTGTACAATTTATTTTAATCAACTAAATAATGTTCAAAAAAAATCAAAAACTAAGGGATTTATTGATACAAAATAAGCACTAATGCCATTGCTAGACCAACCACGACTCCACTCCCCACTTACGAACTTACATTGTCCCCAATGTAAAGTGAGTGTAAAAAAGTTGTTGGGAAAGCAATGGTGCACTAAAACAAGTCAAAACAAATACTGGGATTATAAAAAAAAGGGTGGGTGGGTGGGTGACGGACCTTTTCTATGCTATCAATCCTTACCGGCAGTGTACCGGGTCAAATTGTAGTGATAGTATGGTGAGTCAGGTGTCGATCCTCAGGGAAACTTGGTAATTCACCGTGTGATTAAACACCGAGAAACTATTATTATCTCAATCTAAGTCGCAATTTTATTATCCAACCAAATTCTAAACAAACAATAAATAAAAGCATAAAACTAAAACAGATATATATAAGTATATAAATATATATATATATATAGAAATACATATATATATATATATATATATATATAGATATAAGTATATATAGGTACCAAAACAATATCTAGGGGAGGGAGATAGATATTATAATTAGAGACTAGCCAAGAATATGTTATTGAATTATTATATCTTTCTAGTGAAAATTAGATGTGCTCGATCATTATTTTAAGTTAAATCAATTATACTGAAACGGTGCACTCCTAAACTAAACAATTCATCCTCACACGAGCATCTGAAATAGTCATATGTCCAATCATTTGTCCAAGGTCATCCTCAAGCATGGGTCACTCCCGCTTTGTCATTCGGCCAATTTTAAGGTATGTCAATTAAACAAACGAATTAAACGTAATAATCTCTCGAGTACATATTTCAATAAGAGTTTGTTTCTCCCGAAACAAATCTACCCCGGTTTAGAAATCGGATTCCGTTGTCACGCTTTCACTCGCCAATTTTACCCTCCGGTCTTTCTATTAACGAGTTCATAACCTAACTACGAGGCGCCAATTCATAATTAGATTATGAATTCTTTCATATCAAGTAGCTAATTCAATACGAATATAGAAAGAGATTCATTATAACCGATTTTTATCCAATTTTAGTATAGTCATCATCCATTTCCTAAAAAGATAATACTAATCCAATTTCATATCTTGGCTAGATATTAAGTTAGCCTAATATCATTATAATTAATATATAGATACTAATAACAACATAAATACATTAGAAAAGTTACCAGATTACAATCGAAGCTTCAGAGTTGTATCCTCCGGAAATAGCAACTCCTTTACATCAATGAGCCTTGATACATCTTCTAAGTATTATAACGATACTTTATACTACAGCATTATTCCGGCAGAGTGCCGTTTACAGCTTTTATTTAACTAAAAACAACAAAACGAAACTATAGATAGATATAGAAGAGAGATATATGCATTGGTACACTTCAAAATGGTTGCAATTGAGGGTATTTATAGAGTGTACCACAAGGCGGGCGCGTGCGGACACCAACCAGCGCGTGCCGGTCAAATAGTATATATTCCTTGTCGGTGGGCCCAATGTCGATTTTTTCTCGCAAGATCCGCCTTCTCCCGCGCGCGTGCGGACATACAACATATCGATGTTCAGTAAAAACCTATCTCGAGTCTGTAGACCTCAGATTGACATGATTTGATATTTGTTGGAAAGCTCTTTTGAAGGCCTACAACTTTCATCAAGGACTTTTTCTCTGAAAATGCCTCTAAGTTAGATCAAATGTCCGTTGAACATGAGTTACGGTAGAAATATTAAGGACAGTTGATCTGTTCAAAGTTGTTAGATTTTGGCATAATCTTTTATCCCACAAAAACTCATGATTTATACTTCAAAGTATGTCATATTTTGGGATCTTGGTAAACCTCTGATCCTGCAATAACATCAATGAAACACCAAACGTAATCGACAAAAACCATCATTTTTATCGCTTTTATAACTTATGCATCTAATTATAACTAACTATGATTTTTATAAGTTTTCGATGCATTTATATGAAATTATACTAAAATATCATAAAATAATAATAAAAAGTCTTATAATTTGATCATATATTTTCATCATACATCACAACTCCCCACTTAGCTTTTGATCGTCCTCGAGCAAAATAAGCGATAATATAATTCTTCTAGATTAAATTCCTAACTTAGTAACGTATGCTGTCAACATTATAATTATATTAACTTCATCTATCTAAGATATTAAGAAGATAAAAAAAATGTATATAACGTAATAAACTAGTTATAAAATATTATTTAAATGAAATTTTTCATGAATTACTTTATAAGTATAAATAAAATATTTAGAACAACTTTTTTATCTCCACTGTATGATTTATCGGAATCAATGACTAAGTCAAGTAGTTGGCAAATTGGCTTGTAACGCTCGTGGCTCGTAGTTGGCTAATCGAAAAGGATAACAAAGGGAAATCAAAAGAGATAGAAGCAAGTCGCATGCGTACTTACACCTTCATCTTCTGATAAAAAATTTCTCAATTAGTAACACTCCTGACACTGTTTTCAATTTTCAACTTTAATAACTTCCAAAATAGGGTTTTCTCTCTCTTTTTTTTTACATAAATAATAAGAACTTAAGAACATAGGCATTGCTTTATCAAGATTGATCGGAGTACTACTCTTTCGATCGAAAATCACGAATCCGGTTTCCTTAAACTCGTGATAATTCTTGATAGTTTTGATTCGCTTTTTCTTTTCATCGATTTATAGCATATACCTTCATTCCCAGCAATAGGACATTTCGTGATAATACCCTAGCTGGACTACTATCATCAGGCAGCTTTATCTGATATTTTATTTTTGGGTTGTCGATCAAAAACAGAAAAGATACCTATAATACTCTGTTCTTATATTTTTTATATTTTTTTTATTTTTTTATTTAAGAGAATAACCATATTTGATAACAAACTGCCTTCCGAATAACATTCATTTCAATCTCAGCATATATCAAATTTCGATGTTGTCACAGCTATCCATAAATACATACTAAACTTGCGGGATTTTCAAAGAAATGTAGACCATTTTTAAGTTAGGTTAGTAATTTCTAGTTAATAATAATGGCTATTTCGAGTGAGGTCTTGATCACTCTACAAGGCTGAGGTGGGGACAAAAATTGGAAATTATGTTCGGGTAGGCTTATTTGGCTCTGGTTTATCAAAGTTATGCCAAAAATCTCATCATCCCTAATCCGATTCCAATTTCATACTTTGTCTTGAAAGAAAATTATTCTAAAATTTCATTATAATTATAAGTAACTTTTGTCTAATTTCATAAAAAAATATTTCATAATATTTATCAAGATATATATACTTAAAATCTTATTAAAAATCTAAAATAGACATAATTAATATAAGAATAATATATCAAGATTACTTTACTTAATTAAAAATTTATTCTATCCAAATATATCATTTTTATCAAATAATTATATATTATTACTTATTAAACTAAGTGTGTAAGTATTTGATGTATTAAATTCAATTTATTTACTAACCAATCTCTACTCCCCACTTACGAATTGGCATCGTCCCGATGGCTAATGAGTAGTAAAAATTTGGATTTAGAAAATAAAATGAATTTTAGCATGGTTAGATTATTTTAGGTGTCAAATAGACGAGCGTTTATATAATATAAAAGAAAAACATTTAAAAACATAAATTAAAAACATGCAAATATATTACAATACTAAAACACAACTTAAAACTACTAGGAGTGTTAAACTAGAAAACCATAAATTAAGTTAAACTAATTTAAACTAATTTATTAAACTAAGTTATTTTAATTTATTGTGACTTATACTAACGCATCGCACTACCACTTTTATTATTTTTATTCTTTCCTCGACTACCAACACGCTTATCTAATTTTCACCACTTGACGATCCTCCCGAATATCGACCGGTAAAAGCCCAACACGAGGAATACGAAATGGAAAATATTCATCCGTCGCTCTTTCCGAACCCCTTGCCAAACGAACACATAACCTAGAAATCAACCATCCAAATGGTAAAGGATGATAATTCGGTCTTTTCCCGAACGCAAAACTCACAAACTAATTTCGAATCAAGACTTCCCCAATATAACACTCAGATGTAATCGCATATAGAAGCATCAATTCATCATCACTAACTTCCGAGAAATTAACAGCTTGGATAAACACGTGAGTTGATGAATCGCTTCCACGCTCTAAGATGGGGAAGCAAAGCGATCGTAGAGACATTTTGATCAATATCATAATTGTAGAACAAGAGTGGACAAGCTTCCGAATATTTTGTAATAAAACCGTCAGCAGTATCCAATCTCCATTGATACTCAAAATGACTGGGTGCAGTTTGGACTGGTGGAATCAAGAAAATTTGATTTATGTTGGTGGAAGTGAAAGGAACAACAACTCCTCTCATCAGAATGCATCGTGTTAACGACCATAGATGAGCTTCTGAAAGTACTGAATAGAATTCTCTTACCATAGTAACATTAATCCTACCTCTCGGCATACGACAAAAATAGTCCCACCCATCTATATCCATCCTCGTAAATGCCCAGTTGTCAACCTTTCTGAAATTTAAACCCTTTCAATCAACACCGGTGACTGATTGAAATTACTTATATAAGGGTTGTGAACCAAGCATACATAGGCTCGTAAGGGATTTGATGAAAAATGGATTTGGAATGACGAAATTTGGTGTATGTGGAGGAGAATAACAATTAATCGATTTAACGATCGGACATTTTAAACTCTTTATAGCAAGAAAATTAAAGGTAAAGGAAGGAAATGAGCATTTTAGAATGTCTTGCATCTGCTTCTTTTATAGACAAAGTCGGATCAAATGGAAATATCCTGAGAAGATCCTGCGCAGCCTTACTACACCGCGCGTGCGGACACCAACCGGCGCTGCGCGGACACCAACCGCGCGCCGGTCAAATAGTGCTTCGATCCGAGAGATATTTCAATTTCTAGCTTGATCCACTTTTTATTTTCTCGACAATAGATTCTCGTGCATATTACTAAAACGTGGGGAAAAATCTAAAACATCCGAAAACTACGAAAAAAAAGAAAAGATAACAACGTAACAACGTGCACTACCCCGAGAGTGCATCAAACGTTTAACGTACACAACAAATATAAAAGATAATAAGTCAAACCATAAGTAGATAGTTATACAACAAAGAAAGAAATCACTCGTCCTCATCATAGTTAAGATCAATGTCACCAGTAAGGTCGTACTGAGATGACGATGATCCAAATGTAGATAGTATCGAAGTAAAATCAGCTCCTTGCGACTGCGTCGTATGAATATCATAACTGAACTGCTGTGGATCCGATACAGAAGTTCGAAATGATGTCTCAGTCCTCATCGTCGACATAGAAACTGATCCTTGAAGACCAAATGAACCAAACCCTGCTGTCACATCTGCTACAGAAGTCACTCCTCCCATGCCCAAGGATGTCCCTGGTGTACCTGTAAACATACCACCCTGTCCTATGGGTGACGGCGTATAGTCCTGATAAATAACAGGTGGTGGAATCATGAATCCAATCGGCAAAGTATATGGGTCAGTGACTATAGGGGTGTCTAGCGTAAATCTCAAAGAAATCTAGGATCAAACTCACTCATAGCATCTCGATATCCTCTCGACCAACTCTAATGTCCTCACCCAATGTCTATTCTTCTCACAGGCTAAAGCTATATTAGCATCAGTTAGCCTTGAGCTTGAACTAAATGTTTGAAACATAGCCTCAACTTGGCTCTGCTTGTGGGCTGATGTATTTGTCTGGGTGGTCTAGGTACTTGAGTGTGAATAGGAGGTGGAGGTGGTGGTTCTTGTTGTTTGACGATTAGGATTATTGTAATCTATTATTCCAAGTGGTAAGGCTCTCGACTTAAGACCAATGGGAGGAATGTAGGAGACACAGCTTCTATCCAAGGGTAAGACAGGGACTTCGCAAGCTCACATAAGGCGAGAAATGAGACTAGGAACGGGAGACGTCCCTCGATAACGAGTGCTTGCAAACTCACATGCTTTAGAAAAGATCAATTTCCCAGATTTATAGGAATATCATTAACCATGGCCCAAGCAATAACCACTTCCTCTCGACCAAATGCACAAACATGTGTGGAAGGACATACATTATGGCCTAAGAATCTGCTTTTATTGCCCTTATGTCCCTAATACAATTCCCATAAGCTAACCTATTTTCTATCCATTCAAAGAAGGGGTCAAAGGCTTGTTGGGCTTCATAAGCTTTGGTTTGTAGAGCCATAGGATGTTCTAAACCCCAAACATTATGATAATCCTCCTCTTCGTGAGTATTTCAATTAAGCCATAGAATACATTAATCATAGCAGGCAAAAGTAACATTAATATTTCTTAGAGGGATATAGGTCATCTCTCAACCGTATCAAGATCATAAGTAGATAATACTGAATAAAACTCTGATACCATAGAAACGTTAATCTTATCTTTCCTATCCATAGCTACATCCAACCATCCTCTATCCTTGAAAATTTCTTTCACTTCTTTCCCAATCTTCGAAAAATAAATCCCTCGTTCTAACCAAACCTTACTCTTACTAAAGTACTCATCATGTGCCCGCTTAGCGTCTGCACTAGCGGTTTTTTCAAAGGTTAAACTTTTCTCCCTTTTAGTTAAAGGCCTAGTTTGCACTACCGGTACTACGATGGGTACTTCAGTCTTTTTCCTCTTAGGATTGCTTCGAGATGATGAGGCCATCTACGATAGTGGTATGACAATACAACAACACAAACAAACAACACCAACAATAAGAACCAACAATTACTTAGGCTATAAAATCAAAATAAATTCAGAAAATTTAACTAAAATTTGAAATATATATATTTATATATATCTATATTACCTTAATATGCTAGTAAGAAAAGCTAGGTCGCCGGAATTAATGGTGGGTCGCCGGAATGAGAGAAAAGAGAGCTTTGAGCTTGCCAAGCTTCAACTTTTTTCCAATGTTGATCTTCTTAGATGTTTTAGATGAAGAGAAGATGATGGATTGTTGAATTTGTGATGAAAAAGTGATGAAATTTGATATATTCTTGGGCGAAAATGGGGAGGAGTCGGGCTGCTCTTCTAGAATTTTGAGGGAATGGGGGAAATGAAGAAAGGGCGCATTTTTTTAGGTTTAAGTGTGTCCACACCGGCGCGTGCCGGTCACACTGTGTCCAATTTTTCACTTTTTGCTTCTTTTTATGTGTAATAAACTTAGATTATACCACAAAAATATTTTTTTTGATGTTTATAAGATAAGTTTAATACGATTTTTCATAAGAAATTTTTATAAAATATAAAATTACTACTATAAGACTGAAAAATACATATTTTTTATATAATATACCTACTTTAAATCATATATGATAAAATAGGTTTATTATAAATTTTCCATAAAAATATTTTCTTTTAATTTTTAGAATTAACACAACTTTAAAAACAATTAAAAGACTAAAAGCACACACTATAATTTTTAGGATTTTTTGCTAACTCCCTCAATCTCAAATCCTCAAGATTGTTATCATAACGATCCCTTAACCTTTCTCCTAGGAATGATGCGTTTGAATTATCTCTTTGTATTCCCTCGGGATTTTCGGATAACCACCTAATCGTTCCCTTCTTAATAACATTCAAACACTCATCCTGGGATATGGTTGTATTTCTTCCACATTGTCCATCATGTTCACTTTTTCCACATATTCTACATCTCATTAGAAACCTTGCTCTTCTTTTTATTGCACTCCTTGAATTTCCATTACAAAGTTCTCTTTCTCTGGTTTCGATTAGCAATTCTTTATTTAATTTAGAAACTAAGGCTTCTATCTTAAACGCGACATCCTTATTTAGACCTAATCTTAAAAGTAAAATAAAAACTCTTATTCTATCTATGAAAGGCATCCAGTTCTTTTACGTCTATCCGGTAAAAGACGAAAATACTTTAAAGTGCATATTAAAAGGTGAATTAGAAAGATAGTACCTGTAATCGGCTGAGTTTAAAATTCTGCTTCCTCAATTCGTTGGAGGGTCGATGAGTAATAATACTTCTTCCGGTTGAGGTATCCCTTCGGTTCACTTAACAATTTCACCTGTGTCCATTGGCTATAAAAGTTGTTTTTCCATCGATTAGTTCAACGACTCAGGACTTATAAATTTTTGTTACGTCATATGGACCTGTCCATCTAGATTTAAGCTTTCCTGGAAACAACTTCAAACGTGAATTATATAAAAGCACTCGATCACCTACATGGAACTCACGACTATAGATTTTCTTATCGTGAAAAGCTTTCGTATGTTCTTTGTAGATTCGAGCATTTTCATAAGAATCGAGTCGAATTCTTCTAGTTACGCTAATCAAGTAATCTATGATTACCGACAGCTTTAGGATCAAAGTTTAGAAATTTAATAGCCCATAAAGCTCGGTGTTCTAATTCAACAGGGAGATGACAAGATTTTCCAAATACTAATTTGTAAGGAGAACAGCCAATCGGTGTTTTAAAGGCTGTTCTGTATGCCCATAATGCATCATCAAGTCTTTCTCGCTTGCTTTTACGATTTGAGTCCACTTGCCTTCTCCACGATTCTTTTAATTTCACTATTAGACACCTCTACCATTCCACTAGTTTGTGGATGATAGGGTGTTCCAAGTTTATGAGTTACACCATATTTCTCAATTACCTTAGTAAATGGTCGGTTACAAAAATGTGAACCTCTATCACTAATGATAGCCCTCGAATGCCATATCGTGTGAATATATTCTTTTAAGGAACCTTAGCACTACTCGGTATCATTAGTAGGGAGAGCTTCAAATTTCACCCATTTAGAAACATAATCAACCATTACTAGAATAAATCTTTTTCCAAAAGATATAGGGAAAGGTCCCATGAAATCTATGCCCCATACATCAAATAGCTCACATTCTAATATCGGTTGCATAGGCATTTCATGTTTTTCCGATATATTTCCCCATTTCTGACATGATTCACAAGATTTTGCATATTTATATGCATCTCTATATAGTGTAGGCCAATAGAAACCACATTGTAAAACTTTGAAAGCAGTTTTCCATCCTCCATGATGACCTCCTGCCTCACGATCATGACAAAATGATAATACACTTAAAATTTCACTATCGGGAATACATTTCCTAATTATTCCATCCGAGCATCTTCGGAAAAGATCCGGTTTATCCCAATAATAAAACTTTAAGTCATAAAAGAACTTCTTTTCTACATTGCCAAGTCCAATGAGGTGGGATGTACTTACAGTAATGTAGTTAATAATATCCCCAAACCATGGCGAATCTTCCTTTGATGGTATTCTATTTTTAATAATCGCATGGTTGAGGGAGTATCTATCTTAAACAGCTTTCTCATCCGGAAACGAATCCTGAATTTCTTTTCCTTTTCCTTCATCATTATCCATCCTGCTTAGATGATCTGCTACTACATCTTCACTTCCTTTTTTATCCTTAATTTCAATATCGAATTCCTGAAGTAACAGAATCCACCTAAGAAGACGCGGTTTGGCATCTTTCTTACTTAAAAGATACTTCAGAGCTTGAATGGTCTGTGTAGATTATTACCTTAGAACCAACAATATATGATCGAAACTTATCTAAGGCAAATATTACAGCCAACAGTTCTTTCTCAGTAGTTGCATAATTAAGTCGAAATGCGTTTAATGTGTGAGAAGCATAGTAGATAGCTTTGAGAATTTTGTTATACCGTTGACCTAAAACAGCTCCTACCGCCAAATCACTTGCATCACACATAATTTCAAACGGCAAATCCCAATGTGCTGCTACTAATCTTGATGCAAGAGTTAATTTCGCTTTTAGGGTCTTAAAGGCTTCCATACATTTATCATCAAAGTTAAAAGGTACTTTTTTTCTAGCAAATGACTCAAGGGCTTTGCTATTTTTGAAAATCTGCAATAAATCTTCTATAAAATCCTCGCATGTCCAAGAAATCCTCTTAACGTTTTCAAATTAATTGGTGGAGGTAATTTTTCAATTACTTCGACTTTAGCTTTATCAACTTCAATTCCTACTTGAGAGATTCTATGACCTAGTACAATTCCTTCGAGATACCATCAAATGACATTTTTCCCGCTTAGAACCAAGTTGGTATCTTCACAAATTGTAAAACATGTTCTAAGTGTGATAAGCATTTATCAAAAGAATCTCCATAAACACTAAAGTCATCCATAAAGATTTCTAAGAATTTCTCGACCATATCGTAAAATATCGCCATCATACATCGCTGAAATGTAGCAGGTGCATTACATAATCCAAACGGCATTATTTTATAAGCAAAAGTTCCATATGGACAAGTGAAAGTGGTTTTTTCTCTATCTCCTGCTTTGCAATGAATATCTCAGAAATAACTCGAATAACCATCTAAAAGCAATAATACTTATGTCCACTCAATCTTTCCAACATCCGCATCGATGAATGGAAGTGGATGATGATCCTTTTAGTATGATCATTCGCTTCAAAGTCAATACACATTCGATATCCTCGTAATTTCCTTGTCGGAATCCATTCATTTTTATCATTTTCTTTTACCGTGAAACCTCCTTTCTTTGGAACTACTTGAGTTGGACTTACCCATTCACTATCCGATATGGGAAAGATTATTCCCATTTCTAATAGCTTAATGACCTCTTTCTTAACGATTGTTTGCAAATTCGGGTTGAGGCGGCGTTGTGGTGAATACAAGGTTTAGCTCCTTCATTCAAAATAATCTTGTGAACACAAATCTCGTGGCTAATACCTTTGATATCTCAAGCTCTCATCCATCCAAAAGCTTTCTTATGTTGTCTTAACATTCTTAATAATTGATCCTCTTGTTCATTTGTTAAGGTTGATGAAATAATAATTGGTAATGAGACTATTATTTTCAAGAAAAGCATATTTCAAATTCGAAGGAAGTGGTTTCAACTCTGAGATTCCTTGGTTGATCTTCTATTGATGGTTTTAAAACTGGTCCTTCCATTTCCAATTTCAAATTTTGATGCCATGGATGTTTAACAAACCCTCCTTTATCTAAATAAAGGATTACTTCTTTCATTTCAGTATCATTTTCATCTTCTTTATAGATAGAAAATGCCAAACATTCTTCTAATTTATTTTCATAATCTTTAAATTTGGCATCCCACATAGTAGAATATTCATCTATAAAAGAACATGATTCTGGTTCTTTGTATGGATGGTTTATAGCTTTGAAGATATTGAATGAAACTTTATCCTCATTAACTCTCAGTATTAGTTCACCTTTTTGAACATCTATCAAAGTCCTTCCTGTAGCTAGAAATGGTCGACCTAGAATAATTGGCGCTGAATATCCTTCTTCCATTTCCATTATTACAAAGTCCACTGGGAAGTAAAATTTATCAATTTTAACCAACACGTCCTCGATTATTCCCTTAGGATGTTTAATTGATCTATCTCGCCATCCGAAGGGTCATTTCAAGATTCGTAAGCTCTCCTATTCCTAGTTTCTTATAATCCTCATAAGACATGAGATTGATACTTGCTCCTAGATCACACAATACTTTCTTAATGTAAATCTCTAATTTCACATGGGATAGTGAAACTACCAGATCTTTAAGTTTAGGAGGTAGCCGATGTTTGAAGTATTGCGTAACATTCTTCATTAAGGCATATATTCTCATATTCTTCTAATCGCTTTTTGTTAGATAGGATATCTTTAAGAAACTTTCCATAGGCGGGCATGTTGACTAAAGCTTCTATAACAGGATATTGACATGAATATGAAGAAAAGTGTCAAGGAAACGAGCATATTTCTTATCGCTTTTATCTTTTAATTTGATCTTTCGTGGATAAGGCAAAGATTCTAAATCTATAACCTTTGGTTCAAAGTCATTTTCTCTTTTCCTTTTTCCTTGAATCTTTGAGCATTACTTGATCGCCAAGTTTCATTATCTTGAGAATTTTCCTTTAAAACATCCCCTCGTATCAACTTTATCCTTCTCGATTACTTTTAAATCTTCCTGCTTTTCTCCCCGATTTTCTCTCGACATGTTCCTTAAATAGGGTTCTCGTGTCCTTATCCATAGGATCTTTCAGAATTCTAGGGACATTTACCCATTTTTCACCTTCAATTTCAGGTTCAACATTATTATTATGTTTTAAAAATTCTTCGATAATTTCTTCCTCTTCATCAGTAAATTCAAGTTCGTCCTTTTCTTTTACGATATTACCATTTAAATCATCTTCTACCTCATTGTTTCCTGTGTTTTCTGCTCTAGTATCTTCACAATATTTCCTACTTCTCGTAATCACAGCATTTACCTCTCTCGGGTTTCTTTCAGTATTACTTGGTAATCCTCCTGGAGGTCTACTGTTGTTACGTTCTCCTTCTCTGCTCAAATGATCTTCCATATTCCTTAATGATGCTTCTATAGTTCTCATTCTCGTATCATGTCCACCCATAGACGTTTTCAACATAGTCATATCCTTAGAGACTGAACCTATAGAAGTTATCATAGTTTCCATATTCTGAGCTTGAGTAGATACTACACCCATCATATTTTCCATTAATCTATCCCATTTATCAACTCCTTCAAAGTTGGGTTGAACTTTGGCCGATCGGTATAGTTTGAGTAGTATGTTGTGGATAAGATTTGTGTAACGATTGTAGGTTCTGATTTGATGTATTTCCTTGATGAACTTGATTACTATATGGATTCTTATGTTTGAATCGATATGGCGGTTGTCCCGGCTTATTAGGGTTTTCGGACCATCTAAAAGTTGGGTGCTCTCTTCTAATAGCATTAAAGGAGTTTGAATACGCGTTGTTCAAATTCCTATGCTGTTGTAAAAAACTCACCTCTTCCCTTGAGTATCCTTCTGGTTCTTCTATCCCTAATGACACATTATCATGACTTGAGTAGTCATTTGATATGATAGTTTCTGGTTTTACAGTCCTACTAGCCTGTAGGTTGTCAAACTTTCTACTCAAATTCTCCAAGTGTGCTAGAACTTCCGTATTCGATGTGCATTCTCCTGCAAATGCTACTTTCCGGTGCTAGAACCAGCTTTCCCACATTCTGTTATTTTTGAAATCTTTTCTATAGCATCGTAAACTATTTGGGCTTCACTCATCATTAATGAACCACCACATGCATGATCTACATCGCATGACGTGAATCTTTCCTTAATTTACTTACGTAAAAGTTGGATTTGCATATCTAAGGAATAACCATGATCGGGACAAGATCTTAGCAACTTTTTAAATCTCTCCCACGCATTCCCAAGCGCTTTCTTGAGATCCTTGTCTAAAGTTGGCAATTTCGACCTTTAATTCCAAATTTCTACCCGGAGTAAAATATCGCTTTAAGAACTCGGTTTGAATTTCCTCCCAACTAGTCAATGAATGATGTGGGAGTGACATAAACCAATCTCGTGCTCTTCCTTTTTTAGAAAAAGGAAACATAGACATCCTTGTTAATTCACGATGAGCACCTTGACTTTTGGTCAGATTGCACAATTCTTCTAAAAGATAGAGATGGTGATGTGGATCCTCATCATCCTCTCCTAGAAATTGGGCTCTTGCGTCAATTAGGCCAAAAGATGAGATTTTATTTCAAAATTATTTGCTCCTTCATTGGGTAAACGAATCGGATTATTAGTCCGGTTTATTCTTAAGGTCCGATCACGAGATAGGTCTCGGATTTGGTGGGTTATTATTACGATTGTTCTGGTTCCGATTTTGATTATTTCTATTCTCGGTTATTTGGTATTGGTAGATCCCGATTAAGATTTTGGCCATGCCCTTGAGCATGATCTAGCCCTTGTTCAGTGTTTCATCAACTGCTTTCGACCATTTTCGTATTTTGATTTGATGATGATTCTCCGTCGATTTCCCGACTAGTATGACCTTGTTTTCTTTCTCGCTCTTAATCGCCTTCGTAAGTATCTATGTCAGGCTTATAAGGAGTAAGTGGGGCCTTACTTTTTCTCGTCATCAACTAACGAAAACCGAAAATAGTTGAAATCGATAAAAGTAAAGATTGGTAACTTACTTATAAGGTAAGTACCAACGAAAAGAAAATAGAAATGGGGTAAGAAGAGTGTTGACTTATCCTCGAGACTTTTGAGTTAATATAAGTAGAAATCATTCGAACACAATGAATTAGCGTCGTCCCGGCAACGGCGCCAAAATGCCGACGGACCTTTTCTATGCTATCAATCCTTACCGGCAAGTGTACCGGGTCAAATTGTAGTGATAGTATGGTGAGTCGTGTCGATCCTCGTGAAACTTGGTAATTCACCGTGTGATTAAACACCGAGAAACTATTATTATCTCAATCTAAGTCGCAATTTTATTATCCAACCAAATTCTAAACAAACAATAAATAAAAGCATAAAACTAAAACAGATATATATAAGTATATAAATATATATATAGATATATAGCAATACATATATATATATATAGATATAAGTATATATAGGTACCAAAACAATATCTAGGGGAGGGAGATAGATATTATAATTAGAGACTAGCCAAGAATATGTTATTGAATTATTATATCTTTCTAGTGAAAATTAGATGTGCTCGATCATTATTTTAAGTTAAATCAATTATACGAAACGGTGCACTCCTAAACTAAACAATTCATCCTCACACGAGCATCTGAAATAGTCATATGTCCAATCATTTGTCCAAGGTCATCCTCAAGCATGGGTCACTCCCGTTTTGTCATTCGGCCAATTTTAAGGTATGTCAATTAAACAAACGAATTAAACGTAATAATCTCTCGAGTACATATTTCAATAAGAGTTTGTTTCTCCCGAAACAAATCTACCCCGGTTTAGAAATCGGATTCCGTTGTCACGCTTTCACTCGGCCAATTTTACCCTCCGGTCTTTCTATTAACGAGTTCATAACCTAACTACGAGGCGTCAATTCATAATTAGATTATGAATTCTTTCATATCAAGTAGCTAATTCAATACGAATATAGAAAGAGATTCATTATAACCGATTTTTATCCAATTTTAGTATAGTCATCATCCATTTCCTAAAAGATAATACTAATCCAATTTCATATCTTGGCTAGATATTAAGTTAGCCTAATATCATTATAATTAATATATAGATACTAATAACAACATAAATACATTAGAAAAGTTACAGATTACAATCGAAGCTTGAGTTGTATCCTCCGAAATAGCAACTCCTTTACATCAATGAGCCTTGATACATCTTCTAAGTATTATAACGATACTTTATACTACAAAGATTATTCGGCAGAGTGCCGCTTCTGACTTTTATTTAACTAAAAACAACAAAACGAAACTATAGATAGATATAGAAGAGATATATGCATTGGTACACTTCAAAATGGTTGCAATTGAGGGGTATTTATAGAGTGTACCACAAGGCCGGCACGTGCCGGACACCAACCGGCGCGTGCCGGTCAAATAGTATATATTCCTTGTCGTAGATTTGTGGGCCCAATGTCGAGATTTTTCTCGCAAGATCCGGCCTTCTCCGTAGCGTGCGGACATACAACATATCGATGTTCAGAAAAACCTATCTCGAAATGTAGACCTCAGTTGACATGATTTGATATTTGTTGGAAAGCTCTTTTGAAGGCCTACAACTTTCATCAAGGACTTTTTCTCTGAAAATGCCTCTAAGTTAGATCAAATGTCCGTTGAACATGAGTTACGGTAGAAATATTAAGGGACGATTGATCTGTTCAAAGTTGTTAGATTTTGGCATAATCTTTTATCCCACAAAACTCATGATTTATACTTCAAAGTATGTCATATTTTGGGATCTTGGTAAACCTCTCGATCCTGCAATAACATCAATGAAACACCAAACGTAAATCGACAAAAAACATCATTTTTATCGCTTTTATAACTTATGCATCTAATTATAACTAACTATGATTTTTATAAGTTTTCGATGCATTTATATGAAATTATACTAAAATATCATAAAATAATAATAAAAAGTCTTATAATATGATCATATATTTTTCATACATCAGTGGGTCAAAGTTATGACCGTTGTGTGTGCAAATAAAATAAAAGTGTGTGGAGTGTGACAGTATAGTGACAGAAGGTAGATAAACACACCACATAAACTTTTATTGGTTTAAAACACACAATATTCCATAGTAGTTGAACTAATACATGTCACACATTATTTGAAATTTAAAACAGACTACATCATGATATGAAATATGTGACAAAGTATTAACTCTGAGTCTTTTATACCCAGAACCTCAAGGGTTATTTCAAATCGTTCTATCAACCTTAGTCCAAGAAATGATGCATTTGAATTTTCTCTTTGCTTTCTCTCAGGATTTTCGGATAACCACCTAATCGTTCCCGTTTCAATGACATTCAAACATTCATCCTGAGACTTGGTGAAACAAAATGAAAATCAATCCGAAGTATTGGCAAAGTATCATCCAAAGTATGAGTAATTATTATATTTAACATTTTTACGGGCTGCCTCCCGGTAGCGCTTTTGGTTAACGTCGTTTGCTCGACACTTAAACAACCATAATGATGATGATTAACTAATATAATATACTAAACAAAATGGGATACTTCTAACAATTACTCACCAAAGCATATAACAATTAAGCACACGATCAAATCGAAAATAAATGCTTAAGGAATAATTAAAAAGATAGTACCCGTGATTTTACTATATTTATAGTCTATAGCTAGACTTTTCCTTGCTTAGGTCTTTAATGCACCGGTGGTGGGTCATCCTCACACACCGCATCCTTCTTTTTTATCAATACTGGTCTTCAACATATGTTAGACGAATGACGTCGAATCCAACGGTTCTTGACCTTTTCCTTTGATTTTCGAGCTTTCGGTTTGTGAGCCTTCATATTATTGATAGAGTCATCTTCTTCAACTACATGCGTGTTAGTACGATCCACAACAAGGGGACACAAAGTGTCCATACAAGAACAAGATTCTTGTGTAGTGCATGGATATTTCAATGAAATGTAAATGTTGAAGACAACACGCTCATTATTCACTCCCAAACTAAGCTCTCCCTTACGAACATCGATCACAGCTCCCACCGTTGCTAAAAATGGTCTCCCGAGGATAAGGGGTGCACTCCCTACCTCCATATCCATAACAACAAAATCGACGGGGAAGTAAAATTTATCAACCTTAACCAACACGTCTTCAATGACTCATTTAGGATGTTTAATAGATCTATCTGCAAGTTGGAGAGTCATCTCCGTACGCTTAAGCTTACATATGCCAAGTTTTATGAAATCATTGTAGGACATGAGGTTTATGCTTGCACCGAGATCACATAGCGCCTTCTTAAACAAAAGTCCCCCAATTTCACATGGGATAGTAAAACTACCAGGATCTTTAAGTTTAGGAGGAAGCTTGTGTTGAAGCACGGCGGAACACTCCTCACTTAGACACACCGTCTCATATTCTTCCAACCGTTTCTGATGGGTATAAATAATTCCACCACCTCAACAGTAAGAAACAACCCACTGCGGCCACCCTCCGGCATGACAGAAGAGATCGCAAAATGGGAGGCCATCGTGTCTTACCTCGCCAGCGACCAAAGCGATTATGCCCTGTGCAAAGTGCAACAGATCCTGTGGATCTCATCCGAGCAAGTCAAGAAAGGGCGCCAAGGGACGAGGCCGAAAAGGCTTGCTCCTTGCGACATCGAGAGATGGCCGCCGATTGATCCAGATCTTTTCCCCACTTGTATCTTAGATATTTCGTCTTGCTTAGTATCTAAGTTAAACCTAGCTATTAGTAAAATATCTAATAGATTACTTATTCCCTAAGTTACCCACCTCTATAAAAGGGGTGGTCATTGTAAACTAAAAGAGGTGATATATATACACTACACTTGCAAGCCAAAACTCTGTCCAATCTTATTCCTTCATACCGCCACCAGCCGGAGTATCACACCACCTTAAATACAGCCAGATATCCACCGTCTATACACCGCAAGGACACCTGTGACGATTTATACATCATCAGTTGGCTCCGTTACCGGGAACACGAAAGCTTCATCAGCTCACAACTCCACACAAAATAAAAAAAAACGGCAGTTCACCTGACCGGCTCCATCATATAGAAATCACATATCAGATTGCCAGGAAGTCCGACTCAAGGCGAATCCTAATCACAAGTATAGTCATAACCTATGACTGGAAGCAAAGGGCAACTGAACCCTCAAACTCCTGCGAGAGGCGTTGTACAAACGAATATACAAGCTGATGTCGCGATAGAGACACAAGAAATTACGCAAGCAGGTGGGGAAGGATCACAAAGGGGAGTTTTGGCCCCTAGCGATGCCCGAAATTTGATAAATCGTAAGGCTAAGTCAAGAGAGGTCGTAGCAAAGATTGGATGGGAAAATCGAGAGGATCATCTCGATCGCAAAGAAAGCCGAGATCAACCCCAGGAAGGAGCCGATCTTCAAGAAGATCCGAGATTGCGGAAATAAGGGAATACGCGAGGTATGCGGAAACTATGTACCGCCAATTCCGCCTGGTAGCAAAGGGCCAAGCTCCAATGTCGATCGACCCCAAATCCCCCCAGATGAAATCGCCCCGCGGGCGGTGAATAAGGGTCGGCAGAGCGGACTCACGGGATCGAGATAGAAGAAAGTGTACGCCTCAGCCGCAGCGGACCCAGAAAACGCTGTGCGAGACTTCGGTTCTCCCGGATCGCGATCATCAAGAGGAAAAATCACACGAAAAAGGTTCGGCTTTCAAAGGTTGGGTGAGAAGGACAAGGCCTCGGCCCCAAGTCGCCTCAAATTTTCCCGAGGAGGATTACTTCCCGACGAGACAAGGACGCACCGGACGCCCGCATAATTATCCGTGAAAAGAGAGCTCGCCGGGAGGAATCGGAAGACTGCGGGGAGTCAGAGCGCAGGCCAGAGAGGGCTAATACACATGCGTTGTTGCGACCCGCCGACCTGCTTTGGGCGTAATGAGATGGAGATAATGAAAAATGAGCTCGCCGACTTGAAAAAGTCGAGGCCAGCCGAGAGAGCCGCTCCAATCTCAGGAATCGATGTGCTCGCCAAGAGAATTACAGAAACATTGCCTACCGGTCGCGAAAAGGTTAGCTATCCCAGCTATAATTACTACAACGGAAATTCTTGCCCAAACGATCGCTCACCGCTTTCCAGGTCGCATCACCCTGCGACCCAAAATAAATCTGCCTGTGCATCGCCTTAGCCGGAAGCATGCGAGATAGGGCCGCCTCTTGATACGTGGACTTCCCGTGGCTCAAGAAAAAGGTCGAGGATCTCTCCGAGAAATTCGTCGAGAGAGTTTGAATCGGCGAGTAGACCAAAGAAAACTATAGAGGACCTATACGAAGTTCGCATGGGAGGAAATGAGTCCGGAAAAGAATATTATGAACGTTTCATCAGAATATACGATCGGACAAAGGAACATTCCGGATGATGCGCTTGTCACATGTTTCCTCACAGGGGATCGCCAAAGGTCCAATGAAAATCGAATTCAACTGCGCCCCTAAAGCGGTCTCGGGGAAATGTTGGAAAGGGCTCGAATGATGGGAGTCAGCGGAGCTGTCACGGATTTTATCAATACAAAACAACAAGTAATAAAATTTATAATCCGGTATCTCCCCAAGTATAAGGATCGTAGTATAGCGATTGATACCGGAGTCGATCACAGGGAATCGAGGTTGTTTAATCTAGTTTTATTGATTCTTCCTAAGAACGCCACAACACAAAACAAAACTAAAACGAAAACAAACAAATAAACCGACAGAGGATCAACAATCCAAAGCCAGGAAAGATCGCTATAAACTGACTAACTAAACTAATTGTAATCTATAAACTAAGGAAACAACTCAATTAATTTAACGAAGAACAAGCAATGATCCACCTATCTCACAACTCTCAACTTCTACCCTAGATCGCTTGGTGAAGATTAAATAAAGGTTGTGGTTCACCTATCAAAGGTATGAACTTCTACTCTCGTAGATAATCCGCCTATCAATCTCTCATCTCTCGATCTATAAGATTGATGCTATCAAAACAAGGTGTAAGATCTCTCAATCTAGCAACCTAGAAATTCAACCTATCAACTCTCGTTATATATAGGTTAAAAGTCTAATCTTTCCTATGGTGATCTAGGTTTACATCGATTTTCATCATATAGTAAACATCAACATGCAATTTATCTCTCGATTTCAATTGCAACATAACAAATAAACATCGAAAAGAAACAACTTTAATTTAAATACTCACAAACATCCAAAGATTGAAATTGAAAACGCTATGGAGATTGGCTTCACATGCTTGTTCAAGGAAGCCTTAGCTTCTAATCATCACCAAATCGATCAACAAAATAAAAGGAATAAAAGATGTTTTTGACTCGAAAGGAACAACAAAAGTCGCCCCTGCGGGGCTTGTGGCGCCTAGGGTCGAAATATGGTGATTAGGGTTGGAGAAATCGCGCTTTATTTATAGGTTTTTAGGTCGGTTTCACGAAGTCGGTGCCATGGACGCCCGTCCACTAGCTTGGACGCCGTCCAGCCTCTATGAACGGAGAATGAACGCTCGCTCAAGACGCGTCTCAACTCTCGAATGTAAAATACGATTACGACGCCGCTTCACTTTTATGGACGCCCGCCCACTACTCAGCTCCAGTATTTTGCTCATAACTTCACTTCTAGGCTCCGAATGAGGTGATTCAAGATGCGTTGGAAAGCTATTTAAATCCTCTACAACTTACATCAAGACAACTTTCCTGAAAGTGGCTACAAAAGTGGACAAAATTCCCATGAAGTGCCTGGTTCCGGTTTCTTCAATAATTCTTCACTTAAACATCTTTCAACTCTTCCATCTTCATGTGATCATCATTTAAGCTCCTTACTCATCATGAAAACGTATCTAACAACATGATAGAAACATGAAAAATGTAACATCATACTTAATAAACATAAAACTAGCAATTAAACACATAATTTAATCACTTTTGCAATTAGACCCTTAAAAACATCACTCGCTTAATATTTCAATATAAAGGCCAATTCCTATGCAA
The DNA here is from genome assembly GCA_026214975.1 of Gentiana macrophylla. NCBI lineage: Eukaryota > Viridiplantae > Streptophyta > Magnoliopsida > Gentianales > Gentianaceae > Gentiana > Gentiana macrophylla. The sequence continues at coordinate 43,152,052 of CM047807.1, read as the reverse complement.
ATAATATAAATACGGGAAAATCATCGTAAAATATATCGTTATAAAACGTATAAAATCACCCTTAACAACTCCCCACACTTAGCTTTTGCTCGTCCCGAGCAAAACAAAACAAAGTAAAGGCTCGAGAAAAGTATGACATCTTAACACATATACCACGATTCAAATAAATTAGATGTTCACCCACGTGAGTGTGTGCATAGCCATAACAAACTTCCACTAAATCCAAACTTGAGGAACTCAAAGTAAAACTAGCTAATACCCCTCGTAGAATAGCAATAAATGACACTCATAAGGTGCACCCTACAAACGTGACATATCCTCGAAAAGAATGATCGAACATATCTGTGGGCCTTTCAAATACTCAGAGGATAATCCCTACAAAGATATCTATCAGCTTTATACTGGGATAAGATTAAGGATAACTAAGCCTTATATTCATTTCATAACAATTCTTAAGTTGATTGAATTCATTCACTTTTTAAACACACATTAGAATGAGCTATTGCCCTCATAGCAGAATAGGACATTTCAAGATAATACCCTACCTTACTCCAATCATAAGGCAGCTTTTCCTAACTGTCGTGAGCTTTTAGCCATCATAGTGGTATAGGACATACGTGGTATACCCTACCGCACCCAAATCATCGACTAGCTTTCGACACACACAAATAATTTCATATTAATTCAACTTTTTCACTTTGACAATAGCTACGTGTTACTTATCACATTCAAACTTCTAGATATTCACAGTATCTCATACTTTGGATCTAAATACAAACTATCATAAATCTCACGATATATATACGTAGCACTAAGCACATGACTTATAAGATAATCAAAACTACTAATCCAAAACGGGTATAACTTTATAAATTAGCTCATCATTCACTATGGCTCGTGAAAAATAAATCTTGGTGAAACAACTAACTTACTAAAAATATGGTATACAAAGATCAATGACTACAACAAACCGAACAAAACGTGTATTGCCTACTCGACAAAACAAAAACAAAAGTGTCGAAAAATTCTGAAAAATTAAGCCCATTTTGCACGTAAACATCATATATTAAGCAAACGGTAGATACATAGCTTATTCCCCCTCCCCACACTTAAATTACAACATGTCCTCATGTTGTGCGTAAATAAAAGAAAGAAAGAACTTAGCTGATTGTCGCTCGAATGGGAGCAACTCGAATGATGCGCAAAGACCCAGAATGCTCGAGGATATCGATGAGATTGTGGACCATCCACCGAAAACCGACACCGCCTCAAACTCACAAACGCTTATCAAGACTATCCCGCACACTTGACAAACACGGTGCTATCTCGGGACAGGGGGAATTATATCATATGAAACACAAGAGATAATCGCTTAGATGGAAAAATCACCGCCCAAGGAAAAGTGCGTAACATCCAACCGTCCAACCACAAATACGGAGCATTCACGCAATACCCTAACTAGACCAAAACTAAACTAAGACACACAAAAGAAGAACAAAAGAAAATAAAAAAAAGTAGATATCTAGTGGTGCCCCTAGTAGCGCTTTTAGTTGGTTTATGTCGTTAGCTCGACACGCTTGAAGCTCACTGATCAAGCCATTTAACCTTTCTTCCACCCCACTACATCGTAAGCTCGATCGATGGTGTGGCCACAGAAACAACATCTAACGATGGGGTCAAATCTTTGATAGCTTTCAAGCACGCTTAATTTTCCCCATTGTAGACTTCTTCTTCTTCGCCTTCTCTTTAACCGTGCCTCCTTTTAAGCTCTTCCATATCCCAACTACCACCTTAAACTTCCTCTCTTCGACCACGCTGTCACCCTCGTAAAACAAATCGGGCTAAAACTCGTCAAACTGGTTGACTTCAGGGGTACCACACCCGAGGATATCGAGGAAATGAACAAATAAAGGTTTCTCTTTGGGTTGACCAATATAATGCTTGCACCTCCGACCATTCACTCGAACGGCCGGTCATCATAACCTCTTAACTCTAAAACACCTCCAGGAATAATTTGCGTGAATCTCAAAGGGGCCGGACCATCGTGTCCTCAACTTTCCAGAAACAGATGCAACCTGGAATTATACAAGAAACTTGCTCCCGACTTGAAATTCTCGATGCTTGATCTTTTCATCATGAAGGAGTTTCATTCTCGCCCCATCGATCCTGGCACTCTCGTAGGCTTGGAGTCTAAACTCATCTAACTCATGCAATCACCGCAATGGTGTTTTCCACAAGATTGGGCATCGAAGTTTAAGAATTTAATGGCCCAATACGCCTATGCTCTAATTCGATTGGCAAGTGGCATGATTTTCCATAAACCATCCGATAGGGTGATGTACCCACTGGGGGTCTTATAGGCGCTTCATGCGCCCATAGTACATCATCCAACTTTAGACTCAAATTTTTCTATGACTCGCTCACACTGCTTTCTCCAGATCTTCTTCAAGCTCGTTGCTTCGCCAACCCGACCACTAGTCATCGGATGATATGGTGTGCCGCTTTGTGACGAACACCATACTTTTCAAGAACTTTCTCTGGGGTCGGTTGCGTAAATGCGTCCCTTCATCATCGATCAAGGCGCGTGGACATCCAAACCTCACAAAGATATTCTTCTTTAGAAAATTCATGACCGCTTTATGATCATTGTGAGGAGTGGCTTGGGCCTCCACCCATTTAGACACGTAGTCTACACAGACTAAGATGTATTTATTACCACAAGAAGATGGGAATGGACCCATAAAATCGATGCCCCATACATCAAAGACTTCGCATTCTAGATGGGTTTCAAAGGCATGTCAAAACGCTTTGTCGTGTAGTACCGGTTCTTTGACACCTATCGCAAGCTTTACTGAGCTTAGCTTCTGTGTCCTTAAAGATTGTGGGCCAATAAAACCGGATTGGAAGATCTTAGCAACGGTTTTCCAAGGACCAAAGTGACCACCGTGGGTCCACTGTGGCATTGCTTCGATTATATCGCGTTGCTCGATTCAGAACACACCTCCTTAGCAAACCATCTTTACAGATTTTGAAGAGGTAAGGCTCATCCCAAACAAAGTATTTCATATCGTAGAAGAACTTCTTCTTCTCTTGATATGACAATTTTGGATCAAGATATTGGGAATGAAGGTAGTTTACGATGGAAGCATACCAAGGAATCTTAGGAGTGCACTTATCTAGATGCGTAATATTCTTGAGAGGAGAGGAAAGGTCTAAATCTTCAGTTCTTCCTCTTCTTCATCCTTCATTCTCTTATCCACAACCACCTCAACACCAGTGTGGATTCAACGGCTCCTCTAATGTGACTTCCGCCGGGTGATTTATCTCTAATTCGTGCACGTTGTCCTCTATATTCTCCAACACCGGGTGATTAACATCTTCAACTATCTCTAACGCCGGATCTTTCCTAGGACAACCGCCTTCATCATCACACCCCTCGCAGAGGGAAGGAAGTCTCTAACCTTTGTAACTTAAGCCGACCCACATCAGTTTCTAGCTCATCAATCGTCCCTTGTTGCCAATGGCTTTGATCCTGCCCCAACGGAGAATAAGGATAGTTACTACTCCCACCATTGTATGTTTGGTGCATAGTTGTGGTCATATTGGAATTGATTCTCATGACTTGCACCATCATCGCTGTAAAGCATCTTCTCCACCATAAGGGAGTGTGGGAGTTGGGTCAATCCTTGGTCTTGGGCCATTTCCGATTCGCCTCTCAAGATTCTTTGTTGCGCCGTAAGGAATTGGATAATATTGTTTTGCTCATCCCGAAAGGAGCTCCATTCACCTTCAAGATCGCCGATTGAGAGGGTCTTGATAGTTCTCGAAAGTGTTGTGGAAAAGATTGGTCGACTAACTTTGATTTTGATCGGAAAAATTGATATCTTGATCCTGACTGAAGTTCGGGTTTTGATAAAAATTCTGATTTGGATTGAAACCCTGATTTTGAAAATTGCTATGGCCAGAGAACTGATTATCAAATGTCTGATTTTTCTGGCCAATGAAAACGTGTTGTCCAATACTAGGACAGAAACGAGCAGTATGTCCTACGTTGTCACAATTCTGACATGTGACTGGACTGAAATTTCCCTGATTATGGAAAGAATTGACTTGATATCCAAATAGGGGAAGAGATCGACATCGCCAACAAAGATGGCCAGTCGACAACATCTTCCACGCAATGTAACAGAGAGTTCTGTGGACAAGACTGGGTCCGATTCATGATTGCCGACATTTGAAGAGATGCCATCTGCATTGCTTCAAAGATGGCGATCTTACTTTGCTCATCCATGTCCTCAATCCTAGATGGAAGATTGTATGAAACACAAACAGAAACCTAAACTACGAAAAATTTAAAACAGAAAAACATAAAACACTAAAAAGGGGAAAAAAAAAAAAAAAAAAAAAAACGTGTTGAAATCTTCTCTCGAGCCCAAAATGGAAGGGAAAACAGTGGATTTTGACCTCGAAAACGGTGTCGGCCGGCCTCCGCTGTCCGCCACGCCGTCGGCGCCGAACGAAGCTTTCCGAATTGGGGTCCCGCGCCAATCCGACACTCGAGCCAAAAGTTATGGCCAAAATACTAACGAAAAGCTAAAACTATCCCTTTTATCCAAAAGTTCGATCGTTAAAAACGTGAGTCGATAATTCAACCTTAGATGTCCCCGAATCAATGTGGAAACTAGAAAAGATGGAAACAAAAACCTACCTACGAAAAAAAAGACATCAAACAGAGAACAGACGGGCGTTTGGAAATCCAACGCTCGCCCGTATGGTCAAGAATGTGACGGGCGTCCAAATTGATGGACGTTCGTCTGACTTGGTAAAACGATACAGAGTTGAGAATTTTAAAACGGACGGGCGTTCGATAGTTCAGACGCCCGTCTGGGGACAGGAAAAACAGAAACAGAGACAGAAAAATAGCAGGAAAACGGGGGACAGAAAGGACAGAAAAACAGAAACAGATAGGAAAGTAAAAACGAGATAAAGTGGGAGAAACCTAATAGGAGACTACAAAACCTAAACGATTAAAAACCCTAATAACCTAACTCAAGTCTACCTAAAAACAAGAAATATAAAGAAATTAAAACAAGAAAAGCGGAACAACTTAGAAAAACTAATAAAACTAGACAACCGTACCGATTCCCCGGCAACGGCGCCACTTTTTGTTGGGGAGATTTTGCATCATAAAAACAAAAGAAAATTTATAAACCTATACTACCATGCAAAACTACCTCCTAACCGGCCGAATACCGGTAGTTGCTAGTAAAGTTGGATAAGTACGGGTATCGATCCTCGTGGAATTGGGATGTTGACTTAATTTCACTAATTCCTTTCAATTGTTACTCAAGGAAACGAATAAACGAAAAGCAAACATAAAAACGTAAAGAACAATGAGAATAAATCTAACCTAGGAAAACAAAATAAAACAATCTAAACTAAAAAGACATGGGATCAACAACCAATATCCAAACCTATGTGATCTCAATCCTAGTTAATCTCATGATTCTAATTCAAATTGTGGTTTCACCTTTTCACGAGACATAAACCCCTAATTCCTTAGTGAATTTATTCTCAAGCTACGGATTCCTAATTCCTTAGTAAATCCAATTTATCGATCTCTCATCTTCCGAATGTTGAGACTGATTTTCAATACAAAACTCGTGTAGATTCAGGTTAACTTCCGTATTTTAGAACCTAACAACCTAGATAATTAACCGATTAATCTGTCACTAATTAACGGTTAAAAATCTCATCTTTCTATGGTGATCTAGTTTACTCAACTTCCGTATGTTGTAAACTTATCAATTAGCAAACAATCTTCCGATATAATTCACATAATAGCATCAAAGATCATAGAAAGAACACAAAACAAATTAAACATCATGAAAATAAATAAAGGACTGAATAAATTAAAAGATTAAACTCACATAGTTTTGGTACATTGGATGAACTCCACGGATCAACAACGAAATAAACGAAAAAAAAAACTACATCTAATCTAACCCTCGATCACCCGAGCACAAGGCTCGGGTGACCGCCTTGCTCCTGTGAAGGTGCCGCCCCTTCTTGTGAATTGCGGCTGTATCCTTGTATATGAATTATTTGGTAATGAATTAGGGTTTGCATGAAGCAGCTTTTATAGAAGAGGTATGTCGGCTGAATAATTCTTTTCCAATTAGGAAATTGCATGCGCATGGAAATAAAAATCAATGTCGGCTACTCAATAATTTAAGTCGGCTGGAGGATTTTCTGTGGCGGACGCCCGTCCCCTTTTGATGGACGCTCGTTTGAAGGTAAGTTGAACATCCTGTATCCAATTTTGCTGATGAACGCTAGTTTAGAGTTTGGACTCAAACTTCTAAAATTCATATCTTGAGTTGTAGACCTCCAAAAATTATGATCCGAATGTCATAATTAAGCTCTCGGAAAACTCTACAACTTTCATTAAGGACTCTTCTTCAGAAAACGCCTTTTTGACTAGCCCGTCGATATCCAGTATTTTTCGGGATTTTCCAATACCACAGCATCATTATCCAAACTTGTAACGCTCATATCTCGGGCCTCGTAAGTCGGAATGAAGTGATTCAAGATCCTGTAGAATCCTCTCTTCAAGCCCTACAACTCTTCTCTTGCGGTCGAGAGTCAAATCAGTGTATATCATATCAAGAACTGCATCGGAAGTTCAGCTGCTTGAAAGCTTCATTCCAAGCTTTATCTCCATCTTTATCCTCTTCCAAGTCAAAACATGTATCTACATTGCATCCAAACACCACAAAACGTAATAATATCCAAAACCATATAAAACAATCAAATAATCGTATAAATTGATACGCTTTCATATTTAACTCTTTAAATCACCATTCACTCAATATTTCACTATAAACCTCGAATTCTATGAAAATCATACGTATATGGGGAAATTGAGGTGAAATATATCCTTAAAAACACTACAATTTGACCTTAATGTAAGCGCCGCCTCGGGAAGCGCGCCCAAAGCGAATGTACCTTCACAGAAAGAGGATCGCGCAGAGAGCGTAAGAAGGAAAAAAGGGCGAGATGCTAACCACGACCGCGAGACAAAAAGCCTTATAAATTCAATGAGGACAATTTTACTCCGCTCAACACTAAAGCATCTCAAATATTGTTCAAATCCGCAAACATTTTGACAAGCCCAAACCTATGAGGGGTGATCCCGATAGTCGCGACAAATCCAAATACCTGCGACTATCACAAGGACCACGGTCATATCACGCACGAATGTTTCACGTTAAGGCGAGAGATAGAAAGGTTAATCCGCGAAGGACCAAATGACCAAGTATAAGCGAGATGGGAACACCGGTACCGGACAAGGTCGCCACCCCGCGTCTATCGTAAGGAGGTCCAGGTTATCCACGGGATATCCTCAAAGAACAATCAATCAAATCTCGGATGCACCGGACACACGCGTGGCTTTGAAAAGCGAGATAGTATTGGGTGAGAGAACGGTGGAATCGTGTTCACTAAAAGCGAATTGGCCAAGCGAGGGCCCATGGAAGTACTCTTATTCTCAAAGTCGGAATAAATGAAAAGCATGGTGTCAACAGAGTAATGATCGACACACAAATGGGTCGCGACGCCATCTATTTCAACTGCTTAAAACAGATCGGATTTGGAGAGGCTAAGTTGAAACCCTACCTCGGGTGCTCGAGGGTTTTACCAACGACACTCGCGGCGGTTAAAGGAACGGTCGACCTCAAGCATCACTTTGGGTGATCGCGAGCCATGCAGACCGAGATGATCACCTTTCTAGTCATTGATCTCCCTCATACTACAACATTATCTTGGGGATCCCAAATGAAAAAAATTTCAAATGGTGGCGTCCGCTTCCCCATCAAAGGGTCAAATTTCAAGTGGAGGTTGAAACATTGCAAGTTCGAGACGAGCCCGACTTCACCGCCGAGGACGAGTTGGTCGAGGTCATAATAAACGCATTAATATCCCGATCAAAGGATAAAAATAGATCACGGACCACCGAGGAGAAAGGGAAGAATTGATCGGGCTTCAAAGCCAACATGAGCGCCATGCGTGAGGAGGTAACAGATATGAGGGGCGAGAGTCGAGGTCGCTTTGCACTATCTAAGTGCCGACCCCAACTTCAGCCGATACACAAAGAAAGCGCGATGGCTTCTCCATGGAAAAAGAAATCGCAATAAAAGCGAGATCAAAACTTCGGCACCGGCATTATCAAAGAGCTTCAAGATCCCACCGGTTGGCAAACGAAGTGATGGTAAAGAAACATAATGGCAAGTGGCGGATGTGTGTCGACTTCACAGACTTAAACAAAGCTTGCCCTAAAGACTTTACGCTACGCCTAGAATTGACAAAATGGTCGACGGGATCGCCGGATTCAAACGCCGAGTTTTCTGATGCATATTCCAGCTTATCACCAAGTCAAAATGGCAGATGAAGACAAAGAGATGACAACCTTTAGTGGCAGCCGTGGACTCTATTACTACGAGATGATGCCTTCGCCTAAAAACGCAGTTCGACCTATCGAGAATGGTGAATGTAGTTTTTAGCACACAAATAAGCAGAACATACGAGGCCTACATTGATGATATGGTCGTGAAAATCAAGTCGCCAGGATCACCTGGTGGACCTTCACGAAACCTTCGCCAATATAAGAAACCACTCAATGAAACTAAACCCTGCGCGAAATGTATTTTTGGAGTCCGTGACAGAAAATTTCTGGGCTTCATGGTGAGTCAGAGGGGGATCGAGGCAAATCCCGAAAAAATCGAAGCCCTAATCAACATGAGCGAGCCCACCAGCGTCAAGGAAGTGCAGCGGCTAAACGGCAGAATCACAGCCTTGGGTAGGTTTGTCTCAAAATCTGTAGAAAGAAGTCTGCCCTTCTTCAAAATTTTGAAAGGGGCGGGTACCTTCTCTTGGACAACGGAGTGCTCTCAGGTTTTTAAAGACCTTAAAGAATACTTGTCAAGCCCGCCGTTGTTAACCAAATTCCCAAAACTAGGGGATATTTTGTTTTTATATTTGGCAGCCTCAGATAGGGCCGTGAGCCGCAAAGATTTGTAAAAGAAGAGGAGGGCTCGCAGAAGCCATTTTTTTATGTTTCCAAGGCTCTAAGCCCCGTAGAAAGTCGTTATTTTAATATTGAAAAGTTAGCTTATTGTGTTGTTATAGCCGCCCGCAAATTAAGGGCTTACTTCTCATCACACACCATCGTAGTCCTATCAAATGCATCGCTAAGACAAAGTTCTTCATAAACCGCACTTGTCCGGTCGATCGCTCCGTGGGCTATCGAACTTACAGAGTTCGACATCCGCATGAGCCTCGGAAGGCTATGAAAGCCCAGTGCTCTCCTGCACTTCATAGTAGAAACAAACTTCAACGAAGAAACAACGGAGCAGTTTGCCCCAAATACAACCAGATAAGGTAGCCGCAGAGGACGAGCCTTTTAGGCCAAGTCACCGCTGGCAACTCTACGCTTGACGGGGCCGCCAATACAAAGGATGCGGCGCAGGATAATCTCGTTAGAGCCGGGCACATCGTGAGGAAATCGAGCAGCTCGAGATTCGATTTCACCGCCTCTAATAACCAGCAGAGTATGAGGCCGCTATCGCTGGTTTAAAGCTCGCCAAAGCCATGAAAGTCTAAAATATACAGTATTTTGCGACTACAATTGGTTGTGAATCAAATCAATGGCTCTTTCGGCATTCATTAAGTGAAATATTACAAAGGTATATCAACCTCGTCAAAAAACTCAAAGCGACTTCAGATATTGCCGCTTCAAAAACATTCCCCGAGAGGATAATCATAGGGCGGACTATTTATCCAAATTAACCAATGAAGACGCGTCGTGCGATCCTAGCATCATGGTCGAACATCTCTTTGAGCCCGCCATTTCTCAAGACGAGGTCATGGACTTCCAACCCGGGAATACTTGTTGGGTCGACATCATGAAATCTTACGTTGAGCTAGGGGAGCTTCCTCAAAGTGATCCGCGCGGCTTAAGGCCTTGGTAAAAAGGGCTGCAAGATATATGATTATGGACGATGTGCTTTACCGTCATTCATTCTCAAAACCCCTTCGCGATGCGCATTTACCTGAGGAGGTAACGGGCATTCTAACAGAGCTACACGAGGGAATGTGCGCCGGCCATCCCGCCAATCGAACGCTAGCACGTAAAGTACTCCTAGCCGGATACTATTGGCCGAAATTAGCAGAAGACGCCAAAGCATATACCCAGGCATGTGATGTTTGCCGAGGTTCGCCAATATCCCTAGGCTACCTCAATCGAACAAAGCATAGTGGTAGCGGCCTGGCCCTTCGACATGTGGGCAATCGACCTCATCGGACCTTTGAGGAAGCGGTCGGGATGCGAGTATGTGGTCGCCGCAGCGGGATTATTTTACCAAATGGGTCGAGGCTAAGGCCTTGGTAAAAACCAACACCAGGGGATATAATATACTTTTGCTCGATCAAATATGGACAAGATTCGTAGTTCCGAGAGTTGTGGTTTCCGATCACGGACCTCAATTCGTAGACGAATTCGACAAATTTTGTGAAGAAAACAATGTTAAACATTGGCAATCATCCGTGTGTTACCCACAAGAAATGGGCAAGCCGAAAATGCCAACAAACAGTCCTAAGTGTACTAAAGAAGAGCCTGGTGTGAGAAAGCAGTCACCGGGCCGGATCACCTTCCGCGGCTCTATGGGCACTCAGACGCCGCGAAAAATCACAACGAGGGAAACTCCTTTGCCTTAACTTATGGATCTGAGGCTATGGCGCCAAAGTGGAAATGGCCTTACCAAGCCCCAGTGGTCGCTTTTTTATAACGAGGTCAATAATACCGCGCACGTAAACTCGAGCTTGATCTAGTAGAGGAGCGGGCGCATCCAGCATACACCGCTTTAGTCAATTATAAACAGCGCGGCGTCGCCATCACGACAAACGATTCGCGGGCATCACTTCGCCGTGGAGATTATGTTTTGCGAAAGAGACAAGCCACCGCCACGAGGCCAAGAAGGGAAAACTATCGGAAAACTCGGAAGGACCAGAGAGAATCGCCGGATAGTCAAAAAGGAACTTACGTGATTATGACAACCAAGGTCGTGAATACAACCGACCTGGCATGCGGACAATCCAAAAAATATTACATGTAAAGCGATGTATGCCCGCATTTAACAGGCATATGGAAAGGGAAATCGAAATAAAAGATCCATCTTCGCTTATTAAGAGATACAATTGTTTCCAAGAAATCATGGCCTACCATGCTTTGGATAAAAATTAAAAAAAAAAAAAAAACAAAAAACGGGTTACACTCTATCTAATGAGTGTACCTATAACGATCCGAATGAATGCTTCGCACCCTCGCTAAGCCGCATAGCTTCGTTATTAATGAAGCAAAAGGGAAGCGATGATGTCGATCCATAGAAACCGCAAAATTAACCGCTTCCCCGATGAATCAAGATCCCCAATCAATATCAACGCGATGATTGCGAATAGCGTGCAAAAGCAAAGCTTCGGCCACTAATGTACCTCGTTATCCGTGGACAAGAGGGCGCGAGTTGATGAACCTTTTCCACTCACGGTTGCAAAGAGAAAGATCGGACGCAGTCCCAGGTTACACGAGGTCGCCAGATCGTGAAAGAGCTCGCGAAGGATCGTCGCAAGCAAGATTGTCTACTTGACTCATCGGCAAGGTTCCAAGCAAGCTCATAATGGGATGAGGGGTCGATAGCGGGTATACCAGGCACCATTGATAGATTCCGAGTAAAAGTGACCGCGACGCCACGAAGGGGTAATGCACCGGCACCCTCGTAAGCAACTTCGACAAGATGGAATAGAACTCCCTCACTATTGAAAGATTGGGAAGTATTGACGGGCGTGGTGCAACAAAATCGCCACCCAGAAAGACATACGCCAGCAGAAGAGAACCGCCACCCTCGACTTTGCTCGATTTAAACTCCTCTCTTCGCAGCTCAACCCACTCAAAATAGCGCCGAAATGATCTTTAGCAACGCCGAGGCAGAAAAAGAAAGGGATACATCACGAGTAGGACGAGCTTTCCATATCCGAACCCGGCTGCTTTCCCCTGGGTGAGACATAGCATAAACAATAAAGAGGATAATGAACAAATCACAGAAGAAAGAAGGCAAGAGGCAGAATGGGTTCCAAGGTACTCCCTTTTATACTAAAAGGAGGATATAACCAAGGCAACAGAACGCCGCACTATAAAGAGACCGAATTCATGGCTACAAGCTTACACTCGACACCTATCTACTAGGGTCATAACTCACTGCGCAATGACACGGTCAAAGGTCGCTCCCGAGTCTAAATTTCTCGACAACACTACTCGTAGGGCCGCGGAAATCTTGACAATTGACACCGCATAGCGACCATGGTCGACAAGACGACGACGCCCGTGACCGCTGCACTCCAACAAATTATGTAAAAGACCTCGCACAAATCAAGAGGACCGCATACAGAGGATAAAGTAATGTCTATCACAACTCGCTAAAGACCGCCAGATAGTCAACACAAATCGTGGACGGAAAAAATCAAATCTTATAAATAGAAAATGCAGAGTAAATTGTCAAGATGTTACAACACAAAATTCGTGCAAATCACAAAAATAAATAGTCAAGGTTACAAGTCAATTTTTTTAAAAAAGGCTCACAGAAAAATCCAAAGATCTGTAGAGATCACGGGGGTAGCTGGGTGTCGATGAACTCATCGCTTGCTCGTAGGACGGCGGCTTCTTCAACGCCTCAAAGTTCACAGGATTAACAGGAGCAGATCCCAAACAGCTCGCCACGACTAAGTCGCTCACCAGACGAGGTAATAAGCTCACCGGGCATAGGAATCTCCGGGTGAAAACCATTAAATCGGGATGACCTTGGTGCATATTCACCCACCGCAAAGATATCTTCCAGAGTAATGTGCTCTCGCCTCGACAAATCCATGCAAATGAGCTAAGTGACTAAAACCCGATCAAAGCTATGATCCATGAGGTCGAGGAAGTCATCCAATTCTTGTAGGCGGCGACGGCCCCTGCATTTGGCCTCCTCAACGGCCTCGGCAGCTTCTTCAGCCTCTCTTCAAAGCCTTTCTTAGCAGCCTCTTTAGCAATCAGATCCGCCAATGAGCTTACCCCTCAACTCGATCTCCTCATGCGCCCTCAAAAAATCCTTGGTCAAGGTGGAAACTTTCTCATTGATTTCAAAGATCCAATTTAGAGTGCTCCTCCAGATCGATCTCATCTTTTCCACTCGCCACCGCGTGCCTAGCTTTCTTTTCGGCAAGAATTTTGCCTGGTCACGCCTCTAGTGCGCCATTACCTTTATCATCTCTCGCCTCGCGCCTCTGCCTCGAGCACCCTATTCAAGCGAGCGCCGAGCCGGGAAAAGCAAGGAGTTAGCAATAAAAATAAAAAAAAATAAAAAAAAAAATTTGAAGAGAAGAAAGAGGTGGTCTTACCATGGCCGCAATCCCAAATCGCCGCCAAATTCTCTCGATTTCGGCGATCTCATCCTCGAGGCGGAGTATTATCTTGAGCCGCTGCCGGGCTAGTATGCCCACCAATCTCCACTTGAACATGATCAGATAGTCAAGAGGAATCGCCCAAGAGGAATCACATCAAGAATTGCTTCACCAACCCGGCGAGCTTTGGATAGGTCAAGATCACGGGTAAAGCTCGATCCAACCATAGGCCTCTTTCCCGCAGTAACCTCGAGGCAAGGTTTGTTGCGGCAAAGGTCTCAATGGGCGCGCTTTCTCCACCGGAGCTTCAACCTCTTCAAGATGCACCGGCCGCGGGCGGGCTGCTTGGGTGGGCGATCATCCTTCGCCTTCTCTGGTTGAGGTCGCTTTTACGCCGCATTTACTTTTAGCAGGGGATGAGTCTTTTTGAGGCACCGCCTGACTGGGCTCGCAACAAGGGGCGTAAGAGGTCGCAGCCTTCCGGGTTATGTGTCTCGGCGACAATCGAGGCATCCACGGTTCGGGGCACTCTCCCTGAGCTTTCTTCGAGCCTTCGCCGAGCATTGGCTGCCTTTGTCCGCCTCCGCATTAAGCTTGTTTCGTGAGCCTCGCGAGCATTTGGATCCATACCTACAAAAGGAAAGCGGTTTAGAACCCAACAAAACAAAATGAGCATATATAAATAAATACAAGTGGACAAAGAAAGTTACAAAGCGGCCTAAGTATAGATCGCCCCACATTCTGACACTGAGGGAAAACATTTGTTGATATGGCAACCCCAATCCAAATCGGATCGCAACTCTCAGACCCATTCGTACTAAGGGCACAAAGATTCCCCGCTTACTAGGCCCGCCATACATACAAAAGGCTCGCCAGATCAAGAAGTTCAACCCAGAAACATTTCTCCGAGATGGCGCCGCCATCCGATCGAATTAACGCCATCGCCCCTTTACATAGCGCCGCCACTCACAGGGGGTCAAGGATTAAAAGCGTGATTTGCCTCCGCGACTTCGCCTCGGGAAAGGCCAACCTACCTTCGACTCGATTTTCGCACCACGCCCCATTTGTGAAACTTATTGGGAAGCGGGAATAAGAGCGGGGTCTTCGCCTCAGGAGATTTGTCCAGAATAGACGCCCCACGTAAGAAATAAAATTGCCCCAAGAAAGTTAATGTCGGCTCAATCTTCGTAATCCGCACATAACCGTGGAAAGCCATCAATCGGATAATAGCCCCGACGGCAAAATCGAGGGAGCGCCGTGATCTCCTTGCATCTTCACAAAGAAAGGATCGAAAGGCGGTCTCTGCACTCCGCATGCAAATGATGGAAATGGAGGATAAGGGTGTCCTCGAGCGGCGCGCACTTACGTAATCCTTGTGGTCCCCGGCTTAAATTTGTCGGCCTCCTTCTCATAATCGAAAAAGAAAACCGATACACACCGGGTGTCGATTCCAAATATACGATTTATGGTCCTATTGAGATCGCTGCCTTTACAGAGTCGGGACCATTTCTTATCAACATCCTTCTCATACGCCGTCATGGTCGCAAACTCCCGCATGGCTTCAGGATTGTTAGGTCGAGAGCTCTTCGGCCGGGTAGCGGCCGCGCGGCTTCACCGATCGCCATGTTTCGCTCGCTGCTTTCTTCTTCTTCGCTATGGGCACCCAAATATCCTTCCGAGGCAATTCAAAGATTTTCATCCTCACCGACCCCATTAACTCATGAACCGCGCGCCCCCGACATAAGCTTCGCTGTGGTCGGAGCGCCGCTAGTACTTGGGACCGCAGCTTGTCCTTCACCGGGACGTGATTTTTTCAGCCCGTGAATAGCTGGAGATTTTGAGCCCGCGCTTTCTTTAAGGCTCTCTCGCGCGGATTTCCGAGATAAAGGCCTCCAACTCAAAAGGGTCGGCGCCCATAGTAGCGACTCATCATCAGCAGTGAATCTCGCCAACACTGCGCGAGTACTTTCCACTTCAACCTCGCCCAAGAGATCGCCAATCGAGGCCGCAGATAATATGGGGTCATCTCAAGATAATCGTAAATCTCCTTTCCGTAATCATCGCTGTAATGATCATTCCCCGACATCCCGCAAAACAAGGGAGGAAAAAGGTGGAGCTTTCAGACTGGTATAATAATAAATTAGCCTGAAGGTGATCGCACCCACTTCAATACCGCCTCCGCTTTTTGCAAGAGAGATCGCAAATAAAATTACAGAGAAAAGTGTGTTTCGAATCGTGACTTATGAGTTGGAAGAGCATGCCTATACCAACGGGTGAAACCCCGGGCCTTCCCAGAAAGCCATAATCTCTCCTCAGAAAACCCCATTATTAATCGTAAACAAATCGAGTTTGCATCCCTCAAGCGTAAAGAAAGAAAGATGGAAATAATGCCTATAGAAAAATGGAAAATAACGCAGGGATGGATGAATAAAAGAGTTAAAAGGGAGGAATTCTTACCCAATTTGCTGAGGAAAAGAGGAAATCCGCGTGAAGACTGGGAAATGCTCAAGAAAGTGGCCGGAATCTTCAAAAGAACCACCTTGAAATCCTAAAACCTTCAAAGCTCCGCCGAAAAACCTTAAGAATTCCGGTCGATAAACCCATGCGAAGAAATAAGGAATGCTAAAAGTGTGAGGAGGATGAGGTGAAACCTTATATAGGCAAGGGGCCACGATCGAACGGTTGGGAACCCTTCATCCGACGGTTCAGATTGGCGCGGCATCGGGCCAAATTGGCGGGCGCCCCATCAATACCACGCAATCGCTTGGCAGCTGCAAAGGCGCCGCCGATTACTCAAAGAATGATACTGTAGGATCGACGCCACCACGATTGATGATCTCGCCACAAAATCGACTCCAGAGTTACTTCAAGGCCGCATGCTTTGAAAGCACGGCCCTTAGTGAACAAGTTGCATCGCATCGACAAGGTCGTAAAACAGTACCCAGAGTTACTTCAAGGCCGCATGCTTTGAAAGCACGGCCCTTAGTGAACAAGTCGCATCGTGACGACAAGGTCGCAAAATCGACCAGTGAGTTACTTCAAGGCCGCGATGCTTTGAAAGCACGCCCCTAGTGAACAAGTCGATCGATTTACAAGGTCGCAAAATGACTCAGAGTTACTTCAAGGCCGCATGCTTTGAAAGCACGGCCCTTAGTGAACAAGTCGCATCGCATTTACAAGGTCGCAAAACAGCACTCCAGAGTTACTTCAAGGCCGTGATGCTTTGAAAGCACAAATTCTTAGTGAACAAGTCGATCGACGACAAGGTCGCAAAACAGACTCCAGAGTTACTTCAAGGCCAGATGCTTCAAAGCACGCCCTTAGTGAACAAGTCGCATCGACGCGACAAGGTCGCAAAATCGACCTAAAGTTACTTTGAGGTCGCTTGCTTTAAAAACACGGCCCTGAGTGTACAAGTCGATCCGACGACGAGGTCATAAAAGGTGTTGATAATTACTCCATCCTTCATATTGATGAGAGATAAATTTATGATCATTATTACGACATTTTTTACCCCAATATTGATACCATTTTGAGCATTATTGTATCAAATCAAGTCATAAATACTAAGTTTTATCAAAATGTATAAGTAGTAATTATTATATAAATTATCGTATTTTTATTAGTTTTTGTATCGGTTTAGTAACCGGAGTGTCGTGGTCGGATTTACGCTTGGTATTTTGGTGGTTCATTGCAGTGATTATACATTGACCAAGATTCCACGTGAACGACATGTTTTGAGTCTAAAAGATGTGTTTAGAGGATTAGAAGAAGATGCCACAAGTTTATAAGTTCAACGGAGCAAATTTTCTAAATACTTAAATCGTTACATATTTTCGACGGAGATTTGACCCAGCTTAGAGGCATTTTCAGGGGATGACTTCTTAATGAAAGTTGTAGATCTTCACATAAGCTTTCCAACGCACTTTGAATCACGCCAATTGGAGGTCTACAACTCAAATAGTAGTCAAGAGACTAATCAATTCGATTAGTAGAAATCCCGTAAAAGACACTTCGACATACGAATGGCTCATCAAAACGACATTTTCTTCAAGAAGTTTCCTTAATAAAAGTTGTATATCTTCAAGAAATATTTCCAATGGATTTTGAATCAAGTCAATCGGACTTCTACAACTCAAATGGTGGTCAAGTGGCTAATTGATTTGTATTAAGGAAAATGTCGCAAAACGACGCCAGAATGGGAATGGCCCATCAAAAAGGCGTTTTCAAGAAGAGTCCTTCATGAAAGTTGAAGAATTTTCCGAGAGCTTAATTTTGACGCTTGAATCATAATTTTTGGAGGTCTACAACTCAAGATATGAATTTTATAAGTTTTAGAAGGATCTAGAATTATCACCACCGGATCGATCCGGCCCTTTCCTCGATCGATCCGCACTTCAATTTGGCTATATATACAGAGCATCAAGAACAGAATGAAGCCGCTCTTTCTTTCCCCTTTCTTTCTCTCTCTCTTTCTTCTCGCCCATCTTTCTTTCTTTTTATTTTTTTTTGATGATCATATATATATATATACATATATGATATATATATATATATATATATATATATATATATATATATATACACACCCTTCATGTATATATATATATATTCTATATATGAATATATATGTGATAGATCTATCTATATATATATATATCTAGATCTAGATCTCGCTTTCATCTCGTTTTTTTAATTTTCATTTCGGGCCCGTATA
The DNA here is from genome assembly GCA_026214975.1 of Gentiana macrophylla. NCBI lineage: Eukaryota > Viridiplantae > Streptophyta > Magnoliopsida > Gentianales > Gentianaceae > Gentiana > Gentiana macrophylla. The sequence goes on along the minus strand of CM047807.1, from coordinate 43,133,844 downwards.
TACATATATATGTCTCATTTGTATGTATGTATATATGTTTTTCACATATATAAATAAAATGGTTATAGTATCGTTGTAATGGCGAAATAATTATCGAAGATTGTTGATTTCAAGCTTTGGCATGTTAGATCCGTGAAATGACCTCGATTCGATAGTCATAACCAGTAATATATTCTAAAATTGTTATGTTTATTATTTCTATTTCTATTTATATATGATATTAAACTAAAAATATATCTAGCCAAGATATGAATCAATTAGTTAATCTTTTGGTAAAATGAATGATCGACTCGCAATAATGATTAAAATCAATTATGATGAATCTCTTTCTTTCTCGCTTTAATGAAACGTTAAAATTGAAAGACCGGAGGGTAAAATTGGCCGAGTGAAAACGTGACAACGGAACCCGCTTCTACCCGGGGTAGATTTGTCTTGGGAAAGATAAATTTTATTGACATTTGTACTTTAGATCGTAATAATGTTAAATCATCCGCTTAATTGAAACTTAAACCGAAAGTTGAATCGTCCGCCTTGACAACCGGAGCCTTTTAAATAAAATTGACCGCTTGACGCAACGTAATGACTCCTTTTATCTAAAGGTAGATTTGTACTGGGACCTCGCTCGTAAAACCCGTAAGCTTGTGGACCTTGGACTGATGCAATGGACATATGACAATTTCATACGCCAAAAGGAGGAGGAGTTGTCTAGCTTAGAGTACACCGATTCATATATAATTTACACCTTGAATAAAGGAAGATCTCGCTCTATTTATTTCTACTAAAAAGATCGTAATTCAAGAACGTATTATTCTTGGCTAGATCCAAAAATATATATATTATCTATTTTTATATTTATATATTTATTTAATGCTTTGCTAACATCTAACTAATCTAACGATCTAACCCGATAAAACTCGATAAAACCGCGACTTAGATCGAAAGTTAATAATAGCTTCTTGGTGTTTAACCCCACTTAAAAGAATTACCATGTTTTCCCCGAGGAATACGACCGACTCACCGACTAGCACTACAATTTGACCCGGCACACCGCCGTTAGATCTCAGATAGCCTGTGTAATGTCCGCCGCCTTTCGCGCGCCGTTTCCAAGGTTAGGTTTAGGTCTCACACTTTTGGCGCCGTTGTCGGAAAAACGTCGCTAATTTCTTTCTTTGTGTCTAGGGTTACTACTTGTATTAGCTCAAAATTCTCGAGGATAAGTCAACACTCTTCTTATCACATTTCTTTTATTTTTCCGCTGGTACCTACCTTCTTTTAGTTACCAATTTTCTTCTTCTACCAAATTCGAGTTATTTTCTATTTTCGATAGTAGAAAGTAAACGTGGTCATAATAAAATGAGGATAAGTCAATACATTTCTCAATCTCATTTGTATTTTTATTTTCATTGGTACCTACCTATTTGGTAAGATTTCAATTTTTTTATAAAAATACCTCGATAAATACCGAGTGGCTTCGTAATTACCGAGAGAGAGAGAAAAAAAAAACCGAAAAAAAAAAAAAAAACTACTCGTAAATATCGAGTGGATTCGTAATTACCGAGGAGAAAAAAATGTGGTTTTTTATCGATTTCGTGTTATTTTCTATTCGATATTTTCGATTCCACAAGAATTGTCAAATCGAGTTACTTAAAATGGTCGAAACCGTTGAAAAACACCAACAAGGATTGCTCATGCTCAAGGTATGGCCAAAACCTTAATCGTAATTTACCTCAACCTAATAACCGTAATCGAAATAATAGAAATAATCGAATCGGAATAAGCATAATCGTAATAATCAAAACCAAACCTAACCCGAGACCTATATGTGATCGACCGTAGTTAAAGGTACCGATTAATAATCCAATTGCTTACCCAATAAAGGAGCAAATAATTTCAAATAAAATCTCATATTTTTGGTTTAATTGACACAAGAGCCCAATTTCTAGGAGAGGATGATGAGGATCCACGCCATCACCTCTATCTTTTCAAGAATTGTGTAATACAAACCAAAAGTCATGGTGCTCATCGGGAATTAACGAGGATGTCTTTGTTTCCTTTTTCTTTAAAAGGAGAGAGCACGAGATTGGTTTCTCTCTTACTTACATCATTCATTGACTAGTTGGGAGGATATTCAAACCGAGTTCTTAAAGCAATATTTTACTCCTGGTAGAAAATTGGAATTAATAGTCGAGATTGCTAACTTTAGACAAGGATCTCAAGAAACGCTTGGGAATGCTTCTGGGGAAGATTTAAAAAATTATTAAGAGCTTGTCCCGATCATGGTTATTCCTTAGATATGCAAATCCAACTTTTCTCGTCAGAATTAAGGAAAGACTCACGTGCGTATGTAGATCACGATGTGGTGGTTCGTTAATAATGAGTGAAGCCCAATTAGTTTACGATGCTATAGAAAAGATTTCCAAAAATAACAGGATGTGGGAAACCGGTTCTAGCACCAGAAAAGTAGCATTTGTAGGAGAAAGTACATCAATACGTAAGTCCTAGCACACTTGGAGAATTTGAGTAGAAATTTGACGGCTTATTAGCCAAGAAACGATAAACTCGTAGTAAAATGTCATACCAAATGACTACTCAAATCATGATAATGTGTCATTAGTGATGGAAGAACCGTAAGGTTATTCAAAGGAAAAGGTGAGTTCTTTACAACAAAGATAGAATTTGAACGATGCATATTCAAACTCGCTTGATGCTATTAAAAGAGATCACCCTACTTTTCGCTGGTCCTAAACCCCTAGTAAGCAAGGACAACCGCCAGATCCAGCTTCAATATAAGAATCCATATCAAGGTTATCAAGAGATACCTCGAATCGAATCTACAATCATTACCTAGAACGATCCACAACATACCACTCAAAGCATACCAGCCACCCAAAGTTCAACTCAACCTGGCCGAGTTGATAAATGGGAGAAATTAATGGAAAATCAATGGGTATGATGTCAACTCAAGCTCAAAATATGGAAATTATGATAACTTCTATAGTACAAATACTAAGGATATGAGTACGCTGAAAACATCTATAAGTGGACATGATACCGTAATGAGAATTGTAGAAGCTTCATTACGGAATTTGGAATATCATTTGAGTAGAGAAGAGGAACGTAAAACAAGAAACCTCCGTGAGAGCCGCCAAGTAATACCGAAAGAAACCCGAGAGAGGTAAAAGTCATATTACCAAGAGTGGAAGAATCGGTGGAAGTAATGGATTAGAAAACATGAGAATTAATGAAGTAGATGATGATTTAGATGGTAAATATAAGAAGAATATGGAATCTAAAGGGCCATTTCAAACCGAACTTTATCCGGCTCAATCCAATTTCATCTCGGTTCAACCAGATAGGACAACACCATATCCACTGCATATTTTGAAGAAAAATGTACTGAATGATGACACACAATGTCCTGAAAAGGCACAATCATTCAAGGAAGCTTTACCATCTTCGTTTAACGATGAGAAGTATGCATGTTTTCTCGACACTTTTCGGTGCTTAAATATTAATACCCCTTTCATCGATGTTTGTAAGGGAGAGCTTAGTTTGGGAGTGAATGATGAGCGCGTTATCTTCAACATTTACAATTCATTGAAATATCCATACATTACACTAGAATCTAGTTCTTGTGTAGACACTTTGTGTTCCCTTGTGGTGGATCGTACTAACATGCAGGTAATTGAAGAAGATGACTTTAGCAATAATGTGAAAGCTTGCAAACCTAAAGCTCAAAATCAAAGGAAAAGGTCAAGAATCATTTGGATTGGTGGAAATTGTCTAACCTCATTGGAAACCAAGATTGAAGAAGGATGTGGTGCGTGAGGATGACCCACCACCAAAGGCCTTAAAAATCAAGCACGGTAAAGTCCGGCTATAGACTATAAATGTAGTCAATGACGGGTACTATCCTTCCTTTTACTCCTTAAGCATTTATTTTTAGTGGATTATGTGCTTAATTGTTACGTGCTTTTGTGAGTAATTGTTAAGTATCCCGCTTTGTTTAGTATATTATATTAGTTAATCATTATCATTTTGGTCGAGCAAACGACGTTAACTAAAAGCGCTACCGGAGGCAACCCGCAAAAATGTTAAATATAATAATTACTCATACTTTGCTAATACTTAGGATTGATTTTCATTTTGTTTCACCAAGTTTTAGGATGAATGTTTGAATGTCATTATAACGGGAATGATTAGGTGGTTATCCGAAAATCGATGGAGAAAAAAAGATAAAATTCAAATGCATCATTTCTTAGACTTAGGTCATTAGAACAATTTGAAATAACCTCGAGGATCCGGGGTATAAAAGACTCAGAGTTAATACTTTGCCATACATTTTATATCATGATCTAGTCTGCTTAAATTTCAAAAATAATGTGTGACATGTATTAGTTCAACTATCGTGGAATATTGTGTGTTTTAAATCAATAAAAGTTTATGTGGTGTGTTTATCTACCCTTTTGCATTACAATGTCACACTCCACACACTTTTATTTCATTTGCACACACAACGGTCATAACTTTAACCCACCCACCCACCCTTTTTTTTTTATCATCCGAGTATTTGTTTTGACTTGTTTTTAGTGCACCATTGCTTTCCCAACAATTTATTTACACTCACTTTACATCGGGGACAATGTAAGTTCGTTAGTAGTGGTAGAGTCGTTGTTGGTCTAAAGAATGGTATTAATGCTTATTTTGTATCAATAAATCTCTTAGTTTTCGATCTTTTTCGAGCATTATTTAGTTGATTAAAATAAATCAGATAAGATATATATTTCATGGATTTGAAGATATAATGATCAATTTGGATGTGTATAACCAATGTGAACCGTAAGTGCTTTGTAATTCCAAATATATTTGTGTAACATGAATTCCTTCACGTAAGCCTTTGATATTGAAGCTTAAATTTTAAATCAGTATCCATTCAAGATCCTAGTGGTTATTCTGTATAATAACAAAGAATTTAGTACCTAACTTTTGAACGCGTAATCGTGAATATCCAAGGTTTGAATGTGATAGAAAGGATATAAGTTAAGTTTATGAAGAAAAAAGAATACTAAAAAGATGAACTATATATACGTCGGTTGTAGCTACCAATGATTTGAGTGCAAGAGGGTGTTATCACGAAACGCCCTATATCACTATGAGGTTTAAAAGCTCCCGACCGCTGATGATAGTAGTCCAAATAGGGGTGTTATCACTAAACGCCCTATTGCTTCGGGAATGAAGGCATATGCTACATATGTGAAATTAAGTTCATAAAAAATAAAAAATAATTTAAGCGCCGTTGAAAACTTAGTTATCTTCTCACTATCCCCAAGATAAACTCGAATGATATGCTTTGTGGATTATCCTAATAAGTACTCGGAAGAACTTTGTGTGGAATCACATCGCTTATACCTAGGAAAGTCATTAGGGTCATCTGAATGGATATTTGTGTGTTTTGCTTGATTTATTCAAGAGAGGATAGTGGAAATTGAAAAGGCTTGTCACACACACACACTCATATACATATATATTGAGGTTAAAGCCTGGTTGTAATTCTAACGGTTGCAACATCTCGGTTGTTTCTTATACCTTCTATCTTCATGAATTTATCTCTTATTCATTTTGTTTTATCGCTTGTTTTGATCGAGGACTTACCAAAAGCTAAGTAGGGTCAGTGATGAGAGATAAATTTATGATCATTATTACTTACATTTTACCCCAATATTGATACCATTTTGAGCATTATTGTATCAAATCAAGTCATAAATACTAAGTTTTATCAAAATGTATAAGTAGTAATTATTATATAAATTATCGTATTTTTATTAGTTTTTATATCGGCTTAGTAACCGAGTGTCGTGTCGGATTTACGCTTGGTATTTTGGTGGTTCATTGCAGGATTATACATTGACCAAGATTCCACGTGAATCTATTATGTTTTGAGTCTAAAAGATGTGTTTAGAGGATTAGAAGAAGATGCCACAAGTTTATAAGTTCAACGGAGCAAATTTTCTAAATACTTAAATCGTTACATATTTTCGACGGAGATTTGACCCAGCTTAGAGGCATTTTCAGGGGATGACTTCTTAATGAAAGTTGTAGATCTTCACATAAGCTTTCCAACGCACTTTGAATCACGTCAATTGGAGGTCTACAACTCAAATAGTAGTCAAGAGACTAATCAATTCGGATTAGTAGAAATCCCGTAAAAGACACGACATACGAATGGCTCATCAAAACGACATTTTCTCGAAGAAGTTTCCTTAATAAAAGTTGTATATCTTCAAGAAATATTTCCAATGGATTTTGAATCAAGTCAATCGGACTTCTACAACTCAAATGGTGGTCAAGTGGCTAATTGATTTGTATTAAGGAAAATGTCGCGAAAACGACGCGTAATGGGAATGGCCCATCAAAAAGGCGTTTTCAAGAAGAGTCCTTCATGAAAGTTGAAGAATTTTCCGAGAGCTTAATTTTGACGCTTGAATCATAATTTTTGAGGTCTACAACTCAAGATATGAATTTTATAAGTTTTAGAAGGATCTAGAATTATCACCACCGGATCGATCCGCCCTTTCCTGGATCGATCCGGCACTTCAATTTGGCTATATATACAGAGCATCAAGAACAGAATGAAGCCGCCTCTTCTTTCCCTCTTTCTTTTCTCTGTTCTTCTCGCCCATCTTTCTTTCTTTTTTATTTTTTTTTGATGATCATATATATATATATACATATATGATATATATATATATATATATATATATATATATATATATATATATATATATATATATATATACCCTCTCATGTATATATATATATTCTATATATGAATATATATGTGATAGATCTATCTATATATATATATGTATCTAGATCTGCATCTCGCTTTCATCTCAAGCTTCTTTAATTTTCATTTTCTACCTGTATATATATATATATATGTCTATTTATGTATGTATATATGTTTTTCACATATATAAATAAAATGGTTATAGTATCGTTGTAATGGCGGAAATAATTATCAAGATTGTTGATTTCAAGCTTTGGCATGTTAGATCCGTGGAAATGACCCGATTCGATAGTCATAACTCTGGTAATATATTCTAAAATTGTTATGTTTATTATTTCTATTTCTATTTATATATGATATTAAACTAAAAATATATCTAGCCAAGATATGAATCAATTAGTTAATCTTTTGGTAAAATGAATGATCGACTTCGTAATAATGATTAAAATCAATTATGATGAATCTCTTTCTTTCGCGCTTTAATGAAACGTTAAAATTGAAAACCGGAGGGTAAAATTGGCCGAGTGAAAACGCGACAACGGAACCCGCCTTCCTACCTGGGTAGATTTGTCTTGGGAAAGATAAATTTTATTGACATTTGTACTTAGATCGTAATAATGTTAAATCATCGCTTAATTGAAACTTAAACCGAAAGTTGAATCGTCCGCCCTTGACAACCGGAGCCTTTAAATAAAATTGACCGCTTGACTAATGTAATGACTCCTTTTTATCTAAAGGTAGATTTGTACTGGGACCTGCTCGTAAAAACCGTAATAGCTTGTGGACCTTGGACTCGATGCAATGGACATATGACAATTTCATACGCCGTGTGTGAGGAGGAGTTGTCTAGCTTAGAGTACACCGATTCATATATAATTTACACCTTGAATAAAGGAAGATCTGTCTCATTTATTTCTACTAAAAGATATCGTAATTCAAGAACGTATTCTTGGCTAGATCCAAAATATATATATTATCTATTTTTATATTTATATATTTATTTAATGCTTTGCTAACATCTAACTAATCTAACGATCTAACCCGATAAAACCGATAAAATCTGCGACTTTAGATCGAAAGTAATAATAGCTTCTTGGTGTTTAACCCCACTTAAAAGAATTACCATGTTTTCCTCGAGAATACTGACCGACTCACCGCATTAGCACTACAATTTGACCCGTACACCGCGCCGGTTAGATCTCAGATAGCCTGTAATGTCCATCGCCTTTCCGCGCCGTTTCCAAGGTTAGGTTTAGTCCATCACATATCCTCGTGGAATATCATTAAAGCACGGAGTAGGGGCCATTGATGGGTATAAATAATTCCACCACCTCAACAAGTAGAAGAAACAACCCACTCGCGCCACCTCTCCGGCATGACAGAAGAGATCGCAAAACGAGGCCACTGTGTCTTACCTCGCCGCGACCAAAGCAGCTGCGGCCCCCCAGCAAGTGCAATGTATCCTGTGGATCTCATCCAGCAAGTCAAGAAAGGGCGCCAAGGGGACGAGGCCGAAAAGGCTTGCTCTCGCGCACCTCGCAGAGATGGCCGCCGATTGATCCAGCATCTTTCCCACTTGTATCTTAGATATTTCGCCTTGCTTAGTATCTAAGTTAAACCTAGCTATTAGTAAAATATCTAATAGATTACTTATTCCTAAGTTACCCACCTCTATAAAAGGGGTGGTCATTGTAAACTAGAAGAGGTGATATATACACTACACTTGCAAGCCAAAACTCATTCAATCTTATTCCTCCATACCGCCACCACCGGAGTATCACACCACCTTAAATACAGCCAGATATCCACCGCTCTATACACCGCAAGGACACCTGTGACGCATTTATACATCATCGCTTTTCTCGGATAGTATGTCTTTAAGAAACTTACCATATTCCGGCATATTGATTGTAGCTTCAATGAAAGGGATATTAATAGTTAAGTGCCGGTGCGTGTCAAGAAATCGTGCATACTTTTATCCAACTTCATATTTTTCATTTCCTCTCTCGGGGATAGGGAAGTGATTCAAGATCAATTAAATTAGGGTTAGAATGTATACCTCCTTACCCTTGTCGTTAGACGAAGATGGTGAAGCTTTCTTGGATGTTTGTGCATTCGAGGACACTCAGTATGTCATCATTCTCGATCTTTTCTTCGTAACCAGACTGATATGGTGTCGCCTGTCACAAAGTTGAACTGAGGTGAATTTGGGTTGAGCCGATAAGGTTCGGTTTGAATTGGCCCTTTCAAACTTGATTCCTTTTTTAACTCCGCTTTCATTGGACAAGGTCCTTAGATCATTCGGGCCTTGGATTTTTCAATATTCTAGAACCTTGACCCATTCCTCATCCTCACTTTCAGTTCAATATATCTGCTTTGTCTTGGGAAATCTTCAATAATGTCCTCTTCCTCTTTGGTGAATTCAGGTTCATCTTTAGATTCCACATTCTTTTCAAATTTACCATCTAAATCATCCTCTACTTCATTATTTCCTAAAGTTTTCTAATCCATTACTTCCATGCATTCTTCCACTCTTGTAATAATAGCTTTTTACCTCTCTCGGTTTCTTTCAAGATTACTTGGTAATCCTCCTGAGGTCTACTATTTTACGCTCTCCTTCTACTCAAATGATCTTCCATATTCCTTATTGACGCTTATAGTTCTCATTCGGCATATCATGTCCACTCATGGATGTTTTCAACGCACTCATATCCTTAGTATCTGTTTTATAGTAAGTCATCATGGTTTCCATATTCTCGAGCTTGAGTAGACATCACACCCATCATATTTTCCATTAATTTCTCCCATTTATCAACTCTTTCAAAGTTGAGTTGAACTTTGGGTGACCGGTATGCTTTGAGTGGTATGTCAGTGGATATGGTCTGTAATGATCAGAGTTCCGATTCGAGGTATCTCCTGATAAACCTTATTAGTATATGGATTCTTATATTGAATCGATACGGTGGTTGTCCTTGCTTACTAGGGTTTTCGCAATCAACGAAAAGTAGGTGATCTCTTCTAATAGCATTAAACGAGTTTGAATACGCGCTGTTCAAATTCTATGCCGTTGTAAAAACTCACCCTTTCCCTTGAATATCCTTCTCGGATCTTCCATCCCTAATGACACATTATCATGACTTGAGTATTCATTTGGTAAGATATTTTCCGAGTTTACATTTTTACCGCTAATAAGTCACAAATTTCCTACTCAAATTCTCCAAGTGTGCTAGAACTTCCGTATTCGATGTATATTCTCCTGCCAAATGCTACTTTTCTTGTGCTAGAACCGGTTTCCTACATTCTATTATTTTTGGAAATCTTTTCAATAGCATCGTAAACTATATGAGCTTCACTCATCATTAATCTAACCACCACATGCATGATCAACATCTCGCACGTGAGTCTTTCCTTAGTTTACGCACTAAAAGTTGGATTTGCATATCTAAGAATAACCATGATCGGACAAGCTCTAATAGCTTTTAAATCTTTCCAAAGCATTTCCAAACGCCTCTTCGTGATCCTTGTCTAAAGTTAGCCATTTCACTATTAATTCCAAATTCATTCCTGGAGTAAAATATTGTTTTAAGAACTGGTTTGAATGTCTTCCCAACTTGTCAATGAATGATGTGAGTGACATAAACCAATCTCGTGCTCTTCCTTTCAAAGAAAAAGGAAACATAGACATCCTCAAGTTAATTCACGATGAGCACCTTGACTTTTGGCAAGATTACACGCTTTCTTGAAAAGATAGAGGTGATGATGTGGATCCTCATCATCTTCACTCTGTGAATTGGGCTCTGTGTCAATTAAACCAAAAGATGAGATTTTATTTCAAAATTATTTTCTCCTTTATTGGGTAAAAGAATAGGATTATTAATCTGTTCCTTCCTCACGGTCCGATCACAAACAAGTCTTGGGTTTGGTGGGTTAGATTATTACGATTATTCTGGTTCATTTTGATTATTTCTATTATTCGATTCTCGATTATTAAGATTCCTTGGGCATGATCTAGCCCTTGTTCCGTGTTTCATCACTCGACTTGACCATTTCCGTGATTTCGATTTGAAGATGATCCTTGGTCGATTTCCTCGATCGATATGACCTCGCTTACTCTACTTTAACCGCCAGATCGTATATATGTCAGGCTTATAAGGAGTGAGTGGGCCTTACCGCTCGGGTCATCAACTATCTAAATTAGAAAATGCTCAATTTGGTAGTAGAAGAAAATTGGTAACTAAAAGAAGGTAGTGTTGAAATAAGGTCCTAAACCCAATCGGAGGTTGGACCGGATCCTCGACCGGTCGGATCATTTCTACTATTTCTTTATGTTCATACATATATTAAATGGCTTTTCTGTTTGTCATATATATGTTCTTTGTAGGACCAATTGTGAATTGTTATATGATAACGCCCTTAGTATTAAACTGTGATAGAAACCATGATAGGCGATTATGGTTGATTTAGATCTTCAATCACTTTAATAAGTTTGATACTTAA